>VXAA01002339.1:884997-903386 GCA_013399115.1 Anseranas semipalmata
CCTCCCCGGCGGCCGCCTCACGGCTGGGCAGGCCCGAGCGCGGAGCCCCAGGCCCGGCCGTTCCTCAGGAGCCGTTTCCGGCTCATACGTGGCCTCCAAAACGGTGTCCCCGCCGCTGCCGTGCCCCGAATGAAGCCGGGGAGGTTTGTCCCTGCTGGAAAATCGAGTCCTGTACGGCAGAAATGTCGAGGGAAGGTTCCCTGTAGATGATTTTTTTTCCCTCTGTAGTGTCAAGCAGCTAAGTCTATTTCCCCGCATCGTTATATGCTAAATTAAACTGAATATTCAACGTGCTCTGCAGCTAACAGGGCTGAAATGTGCTGTATGCATAACTTCCATCTCCAAGTAGGAAACAAGTGTTGCAAGCCAACTCTGAAAAATAAATTGCTCAATGCTGCCATCTCCAGGACAGCTCAGAACGGCCCTAGTTCAGCTCCTCGTCATTCCCGACGGAGGACGTACTTGCAGGTTTATCTTTTTTCCCCCGGCGCCATTTCCCCGCATGCACGAACCCACACGCCGTGCGGAGCGGGCAGCCGGGGCCGTGCTGCTCCTCAGCGGCTTACGGAGCTGAACGCGTCCGAACAACGCTCATGCCTGCCCTTCAGGGTGCAATGCAATGCAAAATCACCCTCTTGTTTGGATTCATGTAGGCCCAAACATAGAACAAATCAGCTAGAGGCTCTTCTAATGCATTGCAAAGTTTGTTGTCAGGGAGATCGTGGCTGTACAACTATTTGAGATCGCAGCTTTACTGCTCAAAATGGGAAAAAATCCCCTGAAACATTTGCAGACACATGGAGAGAGCACAACAGGCAGCACCGCAGGCCGCTGTCTCTTGGTATCTTACAGATAACACAAACAGTGCTGTTTAAAGGCATTACCAAACACACGATGACAATTTGCAATGTAAGAGCAGAATCTACCTGGTAAGACATAACTGAACAGATAACAATCCATACCATAACAATAACCTGTATTATCTCATTTCTTCCCCCACTTCATGCTGTAGTTTGCCATGACAGAAACATGTTTATATTGAAAATAAATCCGTTGTATGGACCTTGAGATGAAGCTTACAACACCTTGAAATAAGATGATGGGAAATTGCTTCCCAAGCCCATGTCATGGAGCTATGGGCCAGAATTCCAGCCTTGGGGCAGTATCACGATCACCTATCATGGCTGTCACTACCACCGATGTATGCTTTGTTGGCAGAGGGCACCACCACCACCATACACATCACATGTTGCACTGCACACACTGAAAAGGCGGTGGCTCCTGTGGCAAGAGGATAGCTCCTGAACCTCCTCTCCCTGTCCCTCCACAGGCATGGAAATGCATGATTGTGCACAGAATATATGTACCATTATTTTTAGTTAAATATTTTTCACATAGTGGGTAAGGTTATTAATATTAAAGTAATAGCTTCCATTTACTCTGCCCTGTTCTGTCTCTTCCAAAGGATCCTGATGCCCTTGGCAAGTGATACAGCATGCAAGTGGAGTGATCTCCTGATAGAGGACAAAAAACACCTGATGTGCACTGTGTTGCACAAGGGAACACAGATTTGAAGGTAAAAGCAGGAGACAGTCCCGTCCACAATATGTGGGTAGACAGTGTATTTAAATATGTTCCAGTTATCATGGGAACATTCCCTTCAATAACAAAACTGATTTCGCAGACGCAATGACTTTTGGTTGTTCTTACCTGGTTTTCAGTGGGATTTACCAAGCATCCCCAGAAGTGTTTTTAGACTTCTGGAAGATTCATGTCCTCTGTCCAGCAGAACTACCAGGCAATAACTAATACTTCTAGCATATTTTCAAGCCTATTTTTTGAAGATATCTTGCATCATACCACAAGATATCTTGGAATTGTTTTGTTTCTCTCCTTGAGTTCCAAAGCTCTGAAGCACAGCACTTCTCTGTAAGGTACATAAGCACACACCAGCAGACCAAAGAGAAGAATGTACCCTGGCTTTTTCTATTAAATATTCCCCCTGCTTTGACAGTGAACCATTGAGAATTCAGACTGCGTAATTAATTGCAAAGGGTCTCACATTCTAGAATATCCTGGCAGTAAATCAAGACAGGGTAAAGCATAGCAAGTTGCTCAGGTCCTTGTCCAGTTGGGTTTTGAATATCTCCAAGGATGGAGACCCCCACAGCCTCTCTGGGTGGCCTGCTCCAGTGTTTGACCACCCTCGCTGTAAGAAAGATTTGTCTCATGTTTGAGAAGAATTCCCTGTATTTCAGTCTGTGGCTGTTGCCTTTTGTCCTGCCACTGGGCATCACTGAGAAGAGTCTGGCTCTGTGTCCCTCCCACCAGGTATTTTTACACATTGACACAGTTATGTTCTGGCTCTTGTTCCAAGGCTGACTTGATTGCATGTTTTATTTGTTTAAGCTCATTTGTAGTATTTACTTTTCTCTGCATTCAACGGTAAGGATGAAACTTGCATAACTACTTCAAAAATAGCATAGTTGACTGTAAGCTAGTTAAATCATTACTTAAGTAAACAAGCTCTTTAACTTCTGGTAAAGGAATGGTAGTAATATCATCACTCCAGTGGAAACACAAAACAGCAGTTCTTACATCCCCAGCTTCTATTGTCATCTCTTTGAGGCAAATCAAGCGCGCTAATGGAATGGCTAACAACAGTCTTCAAATGTATTACATTACAAACAGTAAGCTTATCTGATAGCAGTTGTACTTAAGCGTATCACGGTAATGAGAAATAAAAATGTCTAAGTCATCTTTTCCATCTGTCACTTATTAGGATTGTTTCTACAGCGTATTCTCTGTGGACTGGCCAGTACACATGTAAAACAGTTTTAGTGATATCAACATATAGACAGAGTACACACATTAATTACATATTTAAATTATATTAGTTATCAATTAACCAGCTTTTATCTTAAAAAACAATTAATTCATATAGTTTTTTTTTTTTGGTATTTTTCTACCTTCTTAAGTGCCTTTGTATGTCTCTTTTTAAAGAAGGAAAGGAAATATTGCTATACTTTACATTAAGGAACCTGGCTATCCCACTGAAGTATCACTAAAGTAACAGGAAGCTAAGCAATACTTTTGGATAATTCCCAGACTACACTGATCAAACTTTAGCTCTGCATCTATTATCTTTAGATTTCCATCGTGTAATACGTTCAGAAAAGGTGTCAATGCTTCAGACTTTTTTTTTTTTTTTTTGCTTCAATTGTGTTTCCTGCTCTACAGACAAAATTGCCTGGAGCATGAATTTCAAAAGTGAAGTTAGAATCTTTTATCCAATTTATAATAATTTTTGTCTGTGCATGTCTTAAAGCAATGGTCTCAAGCAGCTTTTGACTGAGGAAGGGAGTTGCATCTTTTTTTTTTTTTAACCCCTGTAGCAAAGTCCACAGAGGTATGAAAATGAAAGCCAAATACAAAGTTTTGCCCATGGTTGCTTGATGACAGCAGCAAGTCTTGCTCTTGCTCAGTCAGCTTTATTTCATCTTTTAGTTATCACACTGTTTAACCATGAATGATAGATAAAGCAGAAGGTAATGTGTCTGTTACTGCCAGCAGTGGTTTTTAGAAAACACAGAAGAAACAGAGAAAGTGTTGATCCCTACAGGATCCCATGGGTGAGACATGGAATCAGCTACCTGTCTGCTTGCTCTGCAGGAGAGGAGCAAATGGAGCCCAGCTGTGCTGACCCATCTGCTCCTGCTACATGCTACAGAGGGTCCACTGTGGGTACTTTGGGGTCCACTGTGTCAGAAGATGCATGGAAAATGTGCAGCATAAAGTCAGAGACCTTCTTTTGGTTATAAAGAAGCTGCCTGTGACCAACTGTCTTTCTGCTAGCTAGTCCTTGCACTACAGTCTGGTCTCAGTGCCAATTACTTCCTAGCAGGATGTGCTGCTGGTGTTTGATCATTACTGATTTCTCAGTTATGTTAACCAGGAATGGGGGACTAAAAATGGGGTAATAGAGCAAAAAAGTAAGCTATGGTTTTTGGAGAAAAAGGAGCACTACTGTGTTTTTCAAAGAGTTCAGCAATGGCGCTTATCTAAAGATCCAGCTTATGTCCAGTGATAGTTGACAAAATTTATTTATTTTTTATTGATCTGGGAAGGCATGGACTCATTTCACAGACTGTGATTCAGGCTTCCCTGAGCTTTCACTTGTGCAATAGAATCAGACTTAATTGTGGCATGCTAATCGCAAATGGAACATACTTAGTTTCTGGTCTTTCAAAGAATTGCTAGAGGTTCAAAGAGCTGCAGAAAAATCTTATGAGTCTATGCAATGCTAGGTTTTTGATGCACAGAAATACATGGGAAAAAGCAACTGTGACCTTTCATATTCAGTGAGACTGAGCTAGTTACAGATACATGTGAACAAGCTCTTAGAATTATAAGAGGTAGCATTATGAAAACATCAGCTCAATACTCTTATGAAGTCAAAAAAGCAAATAGAACATTAGGAACTATCATGTAAAGGATAGAAAACAAAATAGAGAACAATTTTGTGAATGTATAAATCTATGGTGCACCTTGCCCTGGCCTACTGTGGGAAAATCCACTTTCTGGTCTTGAAAACACTATTAAAGAATTGGAAAAGATAAGAATATATGTAGTGATTTAGAAATTATTACATTATTAGACTGCATGTAATGTCTTTTGATATAGCACCTTTCATTGGACAAAGCATCATTTGTTTTGTATATACTACTTACTGATTTTTTTTTTTATATTAAAGATGGTCAGTGGAGCCCAACTTTCAAAATGTTTTGTCAGACTAAAGAAGCATTTAGATTACTAAGTACAAGCTCAGCAGGATGCATTTCAGCAATCCTCTGGACGCAGCATGGCATAGCATAAAAGAGGTGGTGTCAAGGCCAGACTCTAGAGTGAGAGCACAACAAATGATAAAGCAATGCAGATGAGGACATCCCCTTCCATCTTTCAACAGTTACTGCACATTATTGTTTTAATATAACAAAGAACAAAGACAAAACAAAATTTCCTACTTCTAGGGAAATTCGTACACCTATTTGTAATATAACATTTTCTACATTTTAGGAAAGATACATTTGTAAACAGTGGTATTAATTCTACATTATTTAAACAGGGGCATTTATGAATCCGCCAAATATTCTTTTAAGTTACTGCAGTAGGGAATCCAATGGCTTTTTAAAAGATCTATTGGACAGGGAATAATTCAAAGTACAAATTAAATGAGTTGCTGAGAATCCCATACCTCTCCTAAACCATACTGAGCAGTTTCTGGGATGAGACCCAGAAAATATCCAAGTGCTTGTGTATGATGCAAGCATCAGTAATGTAGTAATTTTGCTATTTATACACTGTTTTTTGTTACACCTTTCATGCAAAAAGCCTTTGTGCATATGAATAATACCCCGGACACTGTAATCATGCTGCCTTCCATAGCAAACAGCCTTTGTAGGCTGATCTGAACTCATCTTGGAATCACCTCAACTGGATGTAGTTATCAGTCATCATCTATTACCTCTTCCTACATGCTGACTTCTGCTAAACACTTCTAACCATTACCCCCATGGCCTTCCATCAGTGAGCAAGAAGCTGTATGGGACAATGCCCAGGCAGCAGTTATCACCCAAAGGTGCAAAGATGCACCTGCAGCTGATTCAAGTGCATTAGCTGCAGTTTTTCAGGGCTCTTTTTAAACTTTAAACATAAAACTACGGCATAACCACACTTAAGCACATTAATTACTATGCTTTATGTTTTAGTTTGGCCTGGTTGCCAAAAGCTTTTATTTGCATTTGGTGGGATTGGCAGGGTGAATGGGAGTGTATCAAGCACTGAAAAAATATTTAATTTTATATGTGCCCACTCATGAGCAAGTAACCATACCTGCAAGCTCACATTTTATCATGCAAAGGAAGGCATTGGAGGAACTTAACTTCCATTTTCACATTACACTTAATTTTCTTAATACTTTCAGAACTCAAGATTTTGGCTGATCTCAGACAAAAAGGAAATTTAGGAAATCTTAAATAGTTGTGTTCTGTCTGCATGAAGAAACCCAAACTACATTTTTGCTTTATTACCACTATTCAAACATTTCCTTTTAGCCTGTTCTGAACAGTCTAGTCAAAATCCATTAGATTCTCTCAACTCCTGCTTCTAGGTGCAGGTTTGCTATATAGAATGAAAGGTACTAAATGCCTTTAAAACACTACTCAGTAATTGCCACTTAAATGATACATGCTAAATTAGAACAGTCATTTTTTGGGACATCTCTGAAGAAACTGATTTCAGTCTAATGGAAGTGAATAGCTGCTACTTGGAACATCATTACCATCATTGCTTCAATAAGGTCAAATGTAATTAACAGGTCGCAAGAGTATTCTCCAAAATGCCTACTGATCCTGGTTCCTGCAAATATTTCATGGACTCAGCTGCAGGCACACAGAGGAACCACTGCAGATACCCCTCCAGAAGGGATGAGGCCCTGGAGGACCATGGACCACACCTGCCAGTCCTGTGCGAACACTTTGGATATGCTGAGCACCTCGAATGGCATGGCTCACTCAGGACCGGGTACCTGACTCCAAGTATTTAAATGTCTTGATCACCCCAAAAAGATAGGTGTCTCAAATTAGCAATACTGATCTGGTTCAAATGGGTAGAATAGCTAATTGGGTGTAAACTAATGAGCTTGGGGCTTTTGAAGTTCAGGAATGCCAAATAATATGGATATGGACACATTAGTTGTCCTCCAATCAATGGAAACCACACTGATGGGAGATTTAGTAATAGTAATAGCAACTTTTTTAATGCAAATGAGCAAGAAAATCAAATGTGAAGAAATGTTAGGTTTATCTGCCTTCTTAAAACGTTATTTCTCTTTATTTACATTTTCATGTCTAATGCTTTGGAACTGAGCAAAAAAATCAGATGCTGGTCTATGAAAGCCAGCAGTTTTGCCTTGTAGGCTAAAATTTCTAAGATATTTTTAAAATTATTGAAGAACTGTACATAGATTACATTACTGAAACAGTCTTAGAATTGGTTTATTATTTGTCTGAGATCTAAAGAACCAGACAGGTTTGGAAAAGATTGTGATAAAAATAATGGGATTTGGTTTTCATCTTTACTTCTGCATTTGAGATGGTTTGAATTAGAGATGACTCGAGGAGTATCATTAAAAGGTCCAATTTTCATCTTTTATGAGCAAGGCAGGCAAGTTGAATATATGCAACAAAGAAGTTGTTTACCAAACCACAGTATATGTTTATCCCTAAATAAATCTGTCCAACAGTGCTATTTCTTTCTAGCAAGTACTTTGAAGAATTGCTATTTAACAGATAATGGAACTTCCTTCCAAAAATTGTCTTTTGAGATTTCTGGGAGCTTAATAATAGAGAAATATACCCTTCTTTCTGATTACCAGAAACACAAAAATAGGAAACAGCCTGTCATCCAAGTCTTGATCTGGCCATAAAACAATTATTGAGCTCATTTTATATAAAAATATTTTCTTGTATGTTAGTTCTGTTTCATTAGTAAACTGAGGCGATCCAAGTTACTGTTAAGTCCAGGGCCAAGGTAAACTCAGTTTGTTTACAGTGAAAATATTCCAGCAGAAAGGAAACTGTAGTGTATATATAGAAAGAAAAGGAAATAGTAATTTATGCACAAATGTTTATCTGGAAGAGATGTATTAGCTGAATTAAAGTCACTTGGGAGTAGAATGAGACAGACAGAAACAATTAACTGAAAACCAAACATTACAAATCAAACATTCACCTGAGTTTTTTTTTTTTCCTCCAATTCTGATAGCTGTTTTAGAAGACCTAACCCATATCACACGCAGTTTACACAACCTCTCTGAAGTTACAGAATTAGAATAAATGATTTCTACTATTTCTGTATGGGAGTTCCCAGGTTCTTGCATTTTTTTCCTGTTTTTCAGCCATGGTCTGTACTCACCCCAGGGCCTGCAGCTTAACAAACCTTAAAGTTGTAATTATAAATGAAAAATTCTGATGAGGCACTATCACTGTCAACACCCGCTTTGTCAAAAATTAAGCCAAGTTATCTAAGTTAAATGGTATTAAATACACACTGGTCATCTCAGTGTGTATGCCAAAATTAGGGAAAACTAGTTGTTGCCCTAATACCATATTCAGCATGACATAGTGAATACAAATGGAGCAGGACTTCCTCTTTCACTAATTGCTCCTAGAAATTTAAATAAAAAATTGAGCTGACAAGTCCATTTTTGTAAAATTACTTTAACTTTGGAAAGCAAAATGTAAAAAATTCAGGTGACTGAATTCAGAGAAAGTTTTTTGCAGTAGAGTGCCCGCAAAAATGCTAAGTAAATTGGACTTTTCTAATTTGATTATTTTGCTATGCATTCACACACAACCACACATACAAGTATTAAATAGCAGCATTTAATACATATAACAAGATAAATACATGAACACAACATGTTACTCTAGAGTTACTGCTATTAGGTGATTTTTCTAGTGCTGAAAACAATTTTGCACCTGTTTGGCACGCACAGTGCTACAGCAAGTCCAACCAATTAACAGTCTCTGCTGACAAGCAGAAGGTCTCCATGCCTATTATCCTCTGCTAGCTTTTCTAACAACTTTAATAAATTAATTCTTGGGGATGTTTTAGTTCATTTACATAAATACATCCCTCCCTCCTATTATGCTATTACATGCACTAGATTATTTTTTTTCTCTACAAAGCATTACTGGGGATTATTAGTAGCAGATATCAGAACATACAGTCTTTCCACAGAATCCAGAAAAGTAGTGAGTCTATGAGCACCCTCTTTCTATGGTCTCCTTACACAGATTTACATGCTTGTGTGTAGACTGAAGGGACAGGGAGCAACTGTTTGTCACCCAAGACATGAGACCAGCTAAGCAGAGGAGGGTCTCAAAGTGGATAATATCTGCATTTTTGTCTCTGGGTGTAGGCAAGAAAATACTCATCAATTGATGGATTTTGGCAGACTGAAAGGAACTAGCAGAGCCCAATTGTAGAATCTGGGAAATCAAGACAATTATGAAATAGTTGGGGACTGGTAAAATAGGTTTACATTCAAATGATTTCCAGGGCTTCCCTTCATGGGACTACAGCATGATGAGGAGATGTGCTGGAACAGCAGGACCATGCTCTTGACTTTGCATCCTGTATTTGAAGCCAGAGCTAAAACTCTAAAACAAGGGTTGAGCTGTAGAACACAAAGATGAGGTTTCCTCAGTCTACATAGTTTTTACATATGAGGCTACTCCCTGCTGGAATCCTACCTTTGTTCTTTTCTTTGAGGGCTCTTACTTCAAGGACCAGACTTCAAATAAATATAGGGCAGTTTCACTTATTTTCTACCCCAACATTTCCCCAAGTCTGCACCATTTGGATTTATCTAGCTGTTTGGATCACTTCTGTATTTATTGCCTCATGTTACAAGCACAAAGCTAGTGTAAATACTGTGAAGTAAAATATTTGTATATTTTACACCCTATCATTTCCTGGTTGTTACTGCCAGCATTCATAGAGGCTGCCTTCAGACACCCCTTGTGTCCATTTGTAGTTCTCTGCTTCCTTTCTCAGACTGAAATCTTTAAGGATCACACAATTTTCCAATTTGAATATTTTTACCAAAAATAAAACCTGAACATGGTACTAAGGATTTTCTGATTTATGCAGATGAGTACAATTGCTTTACTTGTTCCCTCTTTCATAGGATTAAGCTATAAGCATGAATATAGTTGCTCAACTGATTTGTCTGTTTCTTCCGCTATTTCTAAAAATAACACCCAGGAGATAGCAAAGGATTTGTGAATTTATACAGGGACAGGATACCTCTTGGGCCTTTTAATCCTTTAAAAATTATTTAGTAGTGATGACAGATGCGAGTGACATCTCAATACAATGAAATCCTCGATTTATCCATGCTATCAGCAAGGCTCCAGTTATTGCCTGATTCTATAGCTATGGAGTTTGTTACAGAATTAATTCCTTCCTATAGAATACTGATTAACAATCTCAGCTTCTGTTGTTTCAAACAGATGTTTCTGGCCACACAATGACAAAGATCAACTTAAATACATGAGCAGAGTATAAATAATGTCTTCCTGAGTCTGCAGAACAACCTGAAAAAAAAGTTAATGGAGCGGTCTGCTTCACCCTAATCGTCTCAAAGGGCTGTCAAGCCTGGAACTGAAAGATAAGTTAAAATGTTGCCCTCAGTAATTATTCCTATATGAAGAATTTCAGCAGAAGCATCCAGCTTTTGTTCTTAACCTCCAGTCCAAAGCTGTCCATGTGGTGGAGAAATTAATAAAAATATTATCCCAGAGGAATTCATTCTCATTATGAAACACTTTCATATTTAACTAACTTCAAATGTTTTCTTTTAACTTTAATTAAGCTGTAGAATATCCAGTTTCTTCTGTTACACTGCAGTGCTGTAGCAACCTTGGTACAAAGCATAGGTCCAACGTGCTAAATAGCATATAGCGTCCTAGACACGTGTGCACCAGGCTCCTGCGAACGTGCTACAGCAAAGTACAGCTTCACCAATTGGCAGACTGGGTTTGGTAGGAATTAGCCTCTCCACTTTGCTGTTATTGCTGGGGCGAACTCTAAAAGTACAAGGGATGAAAAGACACTAGTCATACCCTCTCTCAACTGAACCTGGTGACTGCAACTGGCATCAGTCAGCTCAGAATAAGAATTAACCCATCACTTGTTCTACAGGTGCTGAGGGCTGCAGCTGATGAACTGAATTGCAATGTGTGCCTCTGCCAGCCAGTTGGAGATTCACACAGAGCTACCTGCATCCACAGAGCAGTAACACAGCATGGATGTCTACCCCATACTCTGCAAGTCCTGGGCTTTATAGCTGTGCCTTGTGCACATCAGGCAGCCAAAAGAAAACATGCATATACAAAAAGGTACATGCTGTGAAGCCTTAAGACTTGCAAGTGAGGTTACCCGTTTAGAAGTACAGGCCTTCCCTAGAAGTAGAGGCTTGTTAGGGGAACTGGAGGACTGTAGTTGGCTCCATGGAAGCAGCCTTATACAGCCAAGACTTTTTTTTTTTTTTTAATCTGTGATGACAGTCTTCTTTGACAGCTTCATTCCTCAGAAATGCAGCAGCTAATCTCCTGGATGAAGCTGCTGTGAGCAGAAAGCAATACCACCAAAGCCGGTTGGCTTGAAACTCCTCATCCAAATGAAATTAGACTGACCACAAATTCAGGTTTAACTTTTCTTCAACTGTGCTTTCCCCCAGCAACAGTTAATAGGAACAAAGGATAGAATACAAAAGAGTAAACTAGGAGCTGAGGAATACAGAAAACACTAAAATCGGGCAAGTAAAAAGCTTGGCCCATAGATACACAGATACACCTCCCCTTGCCTTGTGGAGAGGAGAGATCAGACCACTGAATTCTGTGGTTTCGGTATCTGAGAACTGGGGTACAATGCTAACAGCTGTGATTATAACATTTTATGTGGGTTTCCTGGTCATTATGGACACTATCAAGGTACTTCACTGTAGGAATACACAATTCCCACTGAAGTGACCTCACCGAGAGGAGGGTCAGACGTATAATCTAAGAAACATGCCATCTCCTAGCGCATGTGACTTATTCAGTACGTGAGTCAGGCTACACACAGTAAATATTGTGAAGGGCATAGGACCCCTGACCAACTCCTGGCTAAATCCCTTTAGCAGCATGAAAGGGGACTAACTTCAGTGGAATCAGCAAGGAGTTTCATTCTGTACTGGTGCAATATTCACTAAATGTCTTTAGCGCAGAGTATGACAGGCAGATCTATTGCCGGTGACCTTAATACTACTGATTACTATGCAGTTTGTTGAGTAAGCACTGTGTAAACAAGCAAATCAGAAGCATATCCACTGAATAAAGATAACGCCACATCAATGTATCATTTTGTTAAGCTTACATTAATCCAAAAATATTTGTTAAACTAGTAGAAATCTCACTTCACACCATGTGAAGCCTTCTTTCAGTTCAGCTTTAATGCAAAAAATCTCTACAGTGTGATCTCACGATCAGAGACAGCAGAATTGTACAAACAACAAGGAACAGTTAGGGTTTGCATACATCATCTTAATTTTGTTATCTCCTAACCTTTCTGAAACTTTTTTCCCCAAGAGGTTTCAATCTTCCAAAAGTTTCCAACCATGCTTAACTTCAGTCTACTGAGTAATACCAATGCCTGTACTGGGGCTACTGTCTCTAAGAATGGTTCCTCCCAAAGCCAAAGGTTTTGCAAGATGTTGCATCAGTATCTGAACAGATGACTTTCAACATAGGAATGCAGAGTTCTACAGCTCTAATGTAATCATGCAAAAAAAAACTTCTGCAGATTACTATTCCCAGGTTGTAATTTGTATACACAAAACTAATGATCCAACATGACCTAAAAGGGGAATGCCACTTTCTGTTCATTGAAAATGCAAATAGTTAAGGACCTTGAAAATAGTGGCTGCAGAGGTTGCCTCACTGATCTGTTATCAAAGCTTGCATAATTAAGTGGATGCCACAGCCATTAACTTGCATATGGGTTTGCACATGTCAAAGCAGGCCAGCTTAATCTAAAGGTGAATTCAATAATGTTATGCTGAATTGCAGTCCACAAAGCCTATGATTAAGGGTCAGCACATCTGGCTTCTGATTTGATGTCAGCTGCTAACCTTTCTTTGACCTTATCCCCTGCAGACTTTCTAACTGACTACTACTATGGATATTTTACAATGTCATCTTGCTGACTCTCACTATGCAGTGAGAAATAGCACGTAGCTTCACCTTTACTAAGTTAATTTCAAAACCTCTTCAGTGTACCTAGAAAACTAGCATTTCATTTTAATTTCCTAAAACAGCAGTAAATTGTCATCTCACATTGGGAGGACATGAATGAAATTAGAAGAAAGCTTAATTTTCCTATTTCAAAATAACCAATCCATCCATTAGCCAGTGTGATCTGTGGAATTTGCATGCATACCAGCACTGGTGACTAAAATTTATTCTTCCTTTGTGTAGCTGTGTGAAACAAACAGCAGAAAATTTTGCTTATGCTATATAGGAAATCATTCACACTGCATGAGATTTCCTACTTTACTGGCTTTTATTGTTCTCCCATTTATTCATTTCCCTATATTTGGCAGGTTAGCATCCCATTTCTGGTTTTGATAGGCTGAAGCTTCCTTATACCCTTGAGTAGGGCAGTCCAAATCTGCCAAAAAAGGACAAAGTCTGTTGAGACTTCGAGCTGTATCATTCTGCATAAAAAATATCTCCCAACTTGGCTTTCCATTTGCATCAGAAAACAGTGTTCATTTGAAACAGTTCCTAATCTTAAACGGTTCTAAGCTCCATACCAACTGATTCTCTTTACAAAACAAACAAAATTACAATTTACAAAAGTGAAAGGTAGATAATTACACTAGTACTCCACATTATTAAATCATTTCCAAGAACACAAAAGGAAGGAAATGAATAGTTCAAACCACCATATGCCATAGAGCACTTTTCTCAGAATAAATGAACAAGTTTTTCAGCACAATGAACACCCCAAGGCACCACAAGGGTTTACTTCATACTGGAAAAATACATGGGGAATTTCATACCTAAATATTTTAGGAATACTGATCAGTTATTGGAATCATTGGAATCATTTGCATAATACTCAGTTGTTTTGTCTTGAGAATGATGTGCTGTAGGCTGATTTACAGGAAAAAAATGCTATTTCAAGTAGCATAATAGCACTCATACATAGGCCTTTTTCTGTATTTAGATCTGTAAAAGCCTCAGAAAGTATCTATCCAATGCTTGAATTACTTATTAAAAACATTAAGATACACAACATAAAATGTTTCTTTTAGAATATTACCAATTATCATCAGCTCCCAGTTATTTCACCTCTTCTGCCACATAGAGGGAAAATGGGGCTTAATTATGGAAGCTGGCAGCTGTTGTAGCCCCATAATACATATAAATACTACACCAAAGGACTGTGGACACATTTGGTGTTCCTATTTCAAGGAAGCATATAATAGTTATAGCATTTTCTACCATTGGCACTGTCCATATCAGTAGCAAGTCTCTAATAAACTACATGCTGCATCACTGAATAATAGACAAAAACCTACTGGGACACAGCTGAAACCAGTATGAATTTAGAGCTACACTATATACAGCAGGAGCTGCAAGTTCTGAGCAAGGACTGCATTTGTTGTTTGCATCATGGACATTTCAAAGAGGCGTTATTCATTTCTTGGAGTTTGGATGTTTCGTTTGGAGGCCATTCATAAGTGCTTTTCCAGCTGCAGTTGGGCCCCCTGAGGAAGGCATTGCTCCCGCACCCCACTGGAGGACAGCTCAGATCCACCAGTGCTGTGCAATTGCTCAGCAAACCCTGCTAGCACATGCGGGTGGAATCGCTGATATTCTCTATCATGGCTGCACCCAGACTGTAATGGGCTGGGGGAAAGGGGGAGCCTCCAGCAAGGGACAGTGACAAGGGGCTGAGGCAGAACAGGGCAGGCATCTTGGGGGCTGGCATGGCTTGCAGCCAGAGGGGACAAACGGGACCTACCCCGCTTCCCCAGGCTGAGCACACCGCAACCCTACGGTGCCTGCAGTCCCTGCCCCAGCACCTCTTTCCTCACAGGGAGCCCCATGATGCTCCAGCCTGACTCTCACCCATTTCTCCCATCAATTTTTTTTTTTTCTTCCTGTCTAGCAAAGAGAAAATTAGCTGTCAAACATATGTGGTCCAGTCCTGCAAAGCCTGCCACAGTTCCTTTTCTCTTTATTAATATTCTCAGCCAAAAAGGCAAATTTAAAATCTACCTGATTCTCAAAACAGGGCTTAACACCCATCCTGCCATTCTACAACAGAGCAAATGTAGTCCCACTTCAGTCATTTCTGCTAGATTGCCACTGCTATCTAGTCTATACACCTCTTGCTAGCAAAACCTACCCTATTTATAAGCAAAAGGACTTTTCATATATGGCAAAGAGAAGGTAAAGACATTTGTTGGATGTCATGCCGTCAATGTCCCCTATGTTCATATCTGTAGTGCAAGCCTTCTACTAGCATTAGTAACCAGGTATGCACAAAACACACATTTCACTTGATTCCCATGCAGGTTCACTTTGGCACATACAGCAGTCTCATTTTGTTTGTGTGGAACTTTCATATTTTTCCCCATTATGAGTCCCCACAGCCCAGATTGATAGTAGACCCAGCTGTCCTTTATAATTACATTTTAATGACTTAGGATGGTTGTTTGCATTTTGGCAACTTGTTTAATAGTGATGACATTTAAATTGTCACAACTAGGCTTCAAAGTTATCAATTTATTAGATGATCAGGAAATTTCACACCTATGGTGGAGCAGTTTTTTGGCTGCAAACCCAATAATCCATCAGCACACTGATTTATATAATGAAGGTTATTTCATAGGGATATGCTTTAGTTAATTCAGCCCTGAAATAGAGTAACTTGCACAAATTAAAAAGGTTCTGTTTACTTATTTATTACTTTAGATTGACAGATACTCTAAAAACACACATATTGTGTTGTCTTCTGGTGCTCTCTTAATTTCAGTATACTGACTTTTTTGTGCACACATCCATTTATTTTCTCTTCTGCAAATGAACCTGGGATATGCAGAATCATATGACTCCTTCAGAGAAACTTTTCTCTCATATGCCAATAGATGCACTCAAATACTGAATAGATCACGTACTTTGTAAATTGGTGGGGGTTTTTTTGCATGCTATTTCACCTCCCCCAACCTAATGCTGCACCAAAACAGGTGCCCAACTTCTCATACAAAAGCAGAAGTTGTGAATAGCAGAAAAATTAACCCTGATCTCCTGTTCTGAATATCCGGTTCATCCACAATACTCAGCTCCCCCAACACATTCCCAACATGCTGCTTAGCTACCCCTCTTTCTCCCTGCTTCCCATTTCCAGCCTAATGGGTTCAAGTCTCTGATATCTCCTATCCAGCTGCGTTGACCTGCTACCTGGAAAAGAACCACCAGACAGTACAGGCATGTAAAGCTGTGTCCTTGCTCACAAAGCTGCTGATGCACTGCCCTCAGCCTCCAAGAGGAGAGGGCAAAAAGCAATCAGTGCTGAACAGGCCTGTTAGACAAAGGTGGTACCTCTTGCTGTGTCTGTAGTACCTGAGCTCAGCTCCTGGATTTGCATGTACACCCTTGGCCACATTCTCATTACGTGGCACAGAGCAGCTCCCCTCACCAAAAAGGGCTCACCACAAGTGGGAGCCTCAGTGAGCTGCAGGAGGTGGTGGAGCTGCAGCCCACAAGCAATGCACACTTCTGGCAGATGCAAATGAAACAGGTTAATTGATTCAGAAGTTAATGGAAGAGGGCAACATGGAGGTAAAATTGCCACACATTCATTTTTTCAGGAAATCAAATTAAATACATGCTAATGTGTGGCTGGTGATCAATATAAACATGGCTATGTCAGTCATCCCTGAGGAGAACTCTGGCAGGGGCAGGAGGGCAACTACAGCTTGTTGCCAAGTCCCCAGTGTCACAAATGCCACCACTGAAAGGCACCATGCACATGCAAGCTGATGTATTTTGAGCTCCCACGTACTTCAGGGACATGGCCCAGCACAGAGTCTGCCAAATCTTTCCTCAGAGAAGACTGGCTTTAATACATGAATGGTGGAAAATTCTAATGAACATACTTCTCTTTACATTTTTGACTGACTTTTCGCCCTTATCATGGGCATTACCTTCAAGCAATCATTAAGTAAATAGATGTAAAAGAAAAGTCATTTCAAGTACAGATTTCTTCCACGGAATTCCCTGGAGTGCCCACTCTGTAGCCCTTGGGCAAAATCCAGCATGAATTTATCTCAAGAACAGGCCAATACTCATTAATCAAGCAACGGCCTGGCTGAAATCTTCACAAGCAGCTGTGCAGAACGCTGAGTCACCTTGTTGCAACTGATCTAGGTACTTTGCAATGCCAAAAGCCAACAAGCTGCCAGAGACCATTATTTTACAGATGGAAAGCCAGTAAAGAGAACAAGAAAAGTAATTACAAATATATTTCTCAAGCTTACTGGACAGAAATCAAAATTAAAAAACAATGAATAACCAAAGTAAATGTGACAGGTAGCAGAAAAATACATATTACACTGCTGCTGAAAGAAAAAGCTGCAAATATGCTCTCACATGTATTTAGGGAGAGGAGGAAGAGGTCCCAAGGGGAATCCCCAAGGAAATTTTGACTCTTTGGGAAGTAGGAGTGTTTATCTCCCAGGAATGGCTGAAAAACCTGCCCTTCTACCTAGAAAGCTGGAAGATCCCCAGAAACCTGAACAAGTCCTAGAAAGTTCACATCAACAACCACACAGAAGGCTGAGCACTATCTTTGTGCCCTCGTTGGAGCTCATTCCATGCCAATTGCATGCTCTCTGCCCCAGACTCTGCTTTGTTCCAGAGCTGGCCTTTGAAGTGTGAGATTCCTGTTGTCAAGACAGTCTGCAGGACAGGTAATACAGCTCCAGGCTGCACTACCTGTTCTTGCTCAGAGCTGTATTGCCTCCTCTGAGCAGGGTGATGCAAGTCCTGCCACCTCCAGCCCCACCCAGGCCCCAAGATAGCCCCAACAGGGTCCCAAGCCCTTCCCTTGTGATTTTGTTTAAAGAAGACTAGAAAGCTCTATCAGCAGATGAATGATAGACAATCATCTCCAGTAGAGTGGAAAATAAGCTACAGAAGGAAGACAGCAGCCTCTTTGGATGTTGCAGTTGTTTGTACAGTGACTGTCTGCATCATAGCACACTGCTTCTCAGCCTCAGCTGTGCATCATGAGAGGCAGGCACAGAAGTACAACACTGAGGCATCTCCCACTGCTATTTCAGGTCTGAAGCAGAACTTCCAACTATATTTGCTGGTTCCACCAACAAGAGGTACTACACACTTCTGTCTTTGTCCTTGGGAGACCATTACGGCTACAGCAGCACTACCACAAAAACAGGGGTGAAACTTGCTGCTTGAAACCAACCTAAACACTGATGCCACTTCCTATGCATACACAACAGGAAGCATCATCTCCAGCAGGCTCACCAGCTATTGCCACTCAGCAGCTATGTGCAACTTCCAGTATGCTCTGAAAAGAATCAAGAACTGCCCTCAATTTGTATTCAACGTTGAAGCCTACTACTTCTATTTCAGAGCTGAATAAGGCACTGTATGCCTGAAAACATCACTATTTTTCCCATCTATATTAGCTGATTAAATAGCATATATTACATTTGCCAGAAAATTCTTTTTTTTTTTTTTTTT
>VXAA01002339.1:910155-1011003 GCA_013399115.1 Anseranas semipalmata
CATGGTATTATAATAGCAAGTAATTCTGAGTAACTGACCACAGAGGTTCAAAAAGAGCAGATTTTTCAAAGAAAGAAATTATCTATTGACTTTTGTCTTCCTAGCTTGATCAAAAATGCTTTATCTGATTATATCTGTCATATAAATTTAGAGCTACAGGTCTGTCTCCATTTTAGGGTTCCTAAGCGATGAAACCGATGCTAGCACATGGCTGTTGTGTGGCTCCTGTTTGAATCTTGAACAGATTCCTTCCAATGAAGGAAAACAGTAATTTCTAGTGAACTTAATTTCTAAGGAATGTAAAAGGTGTGCTAAAATGTGGACTTTCATCAAATGTAAAATAAAAAAATCTGTACAGGTTCCTGCTTTTGTCTGTTCTACACTAAAATTGCAGCAGAATTTCTATTATATAAACCTATATAAACCCAAACCACTCTTTTTGATGGTAAGCTAAAACTATTCTTCTTGACTAGGTTAAGCTATACCCATGAAAAGGGTGTGTGTGTGTGTATATATACACATATATATATTTCTGTATATATATAGACTCATGAAAAGGCTAGACCTAATAAAAAAGTTTTAGGTTGTTCCATTTTGGGAGCTGATTTATATTGCACTATGAAAAGTGATGTGACCTGTCTCCAGAGGAGGAGATGGTGAATATTACTAGTATATGCATTACCAGTAAATCCTTTTCACTGTAGTTTTGCCTTCCTTTTGAGGCACATGAGCAAAGTATCCATTGCCACAGTGGCTGCCTATGAAAGGTAACGGAGAGACTGAAAGATCAGGAAGGAATGAGTTTAGTGGTACATAGCCTTTAATGAAGTCATTTTATGTTGATATTTCACTTTGTAATGTTTCCTATCGGCAAGGTAGTTACTGAATTATTCTGAGATTTTCTGAAGGTTGTGTTGTATGTTTTTCAGTTTAAAGTTCTTTGCTTTGTGAATGAAAGTGCATTATGGCCTTTAAAGTCATGTTTGATTAATCTAGAAGTTATTCTTTACAAATTAATTACTTTTATAATTGTCAGAAGCTTGTCTTTTGCTCTGAACTATGTAATTGACTATCTGTTTTAAAGCTTATTGTAACTGACAGCTCATGGTTGACCTTCTCCTTGCATAGATATTAAATATAAATGGGATGGTTCATTATGTTTCAAACTTTTGAGTTTTTTCTTGCACTGATTTGTTTTTGTTTATTCTGCCTTCCTCAGTCCCCTTCAAAGTTCTAGGACAATAGTGTTTGCGGTTTGCTTGTGCTTCCTTTGTAGGACTCTCCTTTTGCCTTAAAATCACTGCTTCTGTTTCTGTTTTGTTCTCTGCTTGGATGAGACTTTGTACCCTGAGACTGCATCTTCATAGGCAAGTAGTATGAGTCTGCTGGGGCTTATCAGTAGTGTGAAGCGGTTTGTGCTCAGGATCTGATTCACCCTTTCACCCTTTACATGTTTCAAGTGGTGTGTGTGTGTGTTTTTTTTTTTTTTAAACTTTGGACTAGCTCCAGTCTGGACCTGTAGGCTGAATGCCCAATTTTTTTTCTGGAATGCACTGGGTTCTTTCCTGGAGCATGTCTCCTGGTTTAATTTGACCTGAAAAAAGAACAAACAGTTCATGCCCACTCCAGAGAACCACAGTGAAATCAGTGGGAGCCATGGAGAGGTTCACTTCAAAATCATACTCCTAAGCCAAACTGAAGCATTAACCCTGGGGAGCCCTAAGGTTCCTCTGTTACAAATCTCATTACCTTGCAAAAATGAACCCAGCAGTTCTAGAGACAAGGTTGCTGACAGGTCTTCTGAAGATCATGGATGTGCCATGCAGGTAAAAGCAAAATCTGTAGATCTGCATGTACCCTCAATGGAAAAGATATGTTGTATTTCTGTGTCTAGTCATAATATCTAGGCTTATGTTGCAGGGTGATTTTTGAGGAGACGGGCAATGGGGCTGGGCTTTGTTTCACATAAACATGAATGAAAATTTTAGGGTAGAACATCCGCAGTTTTGTTTGTTCTGGGGAGAACAAGGGTATAAGGAGATTCTTTTCCTCTAACTTCAAACTATAACTGGAGGAAAAGACCGTGTAACATTTCATTTTAACTGGTATTTACTAAAATATTTACTTTATTACATGATTTTTCAGTAATATGAGGTTGTAATATTGTACAGGTGCCAAGCAAGGGGGTTTGTCACAGTAAAAATAAAACTTGAAATGCTTTGCACTTGGTTAGTACAAAACAAACAAATTCCGAGAATGTTTAGTTCAGACATTTATCTTGAGTAGGTGACAAAAATGCAGACACGTGGCAGCCTAGATGCAAGACAAATGTCCATTTCAAGTCTATTCTGGAAATTTGTACATTTTGAAGTGGGTGGCATGTTTTCAAAAAAAAAGGAATAAATGCTTCATTGTTTCAACTCTAATTAGACTTTTAATAAACAGTAGAGGCTGAGGAAGAATGTTCAAACAGTTGAAAGCTCTATATTTTAAGTGAATTGCATTCCACAAGGCTCTTAAATAACTAGTTTTTCTTTCTTTATATATTTGTCCTTTATAATCAAATGCATGATGTCTTCTGGCTCACATTTTTGATTGCTCCCAATAATAGGAGTGATTTATAATACATAGCATTGCTGTAATTGTAGTGTAAACCATTCCCAGTCATGTTACATGCTTATTGAACAGATATGTGCTGCGTGCAGGCTTCTTTTCCTAGGTGCATGTATGTTAAAAGTATTAAAATTGGTGATTGAAAGACCATCAAAAGGGGGGAAAAACTTTAAAAAGTGAGACTGTGTATTATTTGGCGATTTGAACAACGTGGTATGGCAAGATTTTGGGGTTTCCACATAACTTGTGTTTAAATGATGTTGACTTTTAAATTCTAAGTTTTTTGTCAGCTGTTTTGTGGTGGAGAAAAAATGTAGCTGTGTCAGTGGTAAAAGACAAGTCAGAGGTTTGGGCAGATGAGTATGAGAATATTTTGGAGTGTTGGTATACCTGGCATGTAGTATGGAAAAAGATGACATTTAATTAAAACTTCTGATTATCTAACTACTTTTCTTATAACATTGGCATTAAAAAAACAAAAACAACGGCTGCCAATGTTGTTTATCCTCTACAACAATCCATTTACATTTTAAGAGGCCTTAGCTCATTGGAACTTTGTAGGGACTACAGCTGTGGTCTCTGTAGTAAAATTAGGAGCATTTGAAACCCGTTTTTAAAGGTACCAGCGTAGTTCAGCTATGTATTCAGGAGGCCTGCTCTGAAGCAAGCTTCTGCTGTTTCCACTCTGCTTTGGACAGGGCTTAGACATTATGTAGCATCTTGGAGATTAGACCATGGGAAAAAATGCAGTGAATTTCCTTTCATTGTAGCAAATAAGTTTATTTGTGTTCTGTTCTACTGCAGTTGCTCTGAGAACGCCAACAGTTTTTTCTTAAAGTGCTATGCTAAGTGTAAGTGCAATTTAAAAAGAAATCCAGAGGCTAGAGCAACTTAAACTTGATCAATTATTTAATGTCACTTACTGTTGTGTGTGAAACTAGCACGGAGGTATATACTGCTTCTGTTCGCGTTTAAGTGGAAGAGATAGGCTGGGCTGCAGATGATCTTTTCAGCTGTTCAGCCCTGCGCAGGTCTCATAGTTCCCTTTGCTGTTACAAGATAAGGTAACTCAGAGGTGATTTCCGTGTTTTCCATGTGTTCACTCACGTTGTGTGGTGCAATCCAATCAGTTAGTGATACTCTGAATACCTAAAGAAGAATGTTAGCAGACGTAGCAGCTGTCTGTAGAAATGCAAAATTTAGTAAAATCCCAGTAGGCATAATGTGGAATGTTAAACTTTGCATCTTGAGCTGTTGTCCTTTCCTCCTTATAAAGATGTCATTTTTTTCTGCTGTCCTCCAGAAGAATTAGGTGGTTGTTTTTCTAAGATAAAAATCCTCACAGAGGAAGCATTTGATTTGATGAATTGGAAAGGAATTTAACCTAAATAAATAAGTATATTGCAGGCTTATTTTAACTATTTTAGCATATATAGAAAATATATTTAGAAAATATATTTCTAAATATTCTAAAAATATATTCTAAAAAGTGAATGAGATGTTGAGAATTTCGTATGTATCAAGATATTCAGGAAGTTTCATTTGAAATCTGATGGCCAAGTTTTGAAGAATAACTGTATTTTGTTGGCTCTGCCTAGTTGTGAAATAATATATTGTGTATCTTTAATAGTTCAGCAAAGAACTAGCATCCTAGAGGTGGAAATGTGGCCACACTATTGTGCCCTTCCGGAGAGTTTTGAGAAGTAAAAATAGCACCAGCCAAGTCTGGGTAACCCTCAGACCCTACCTGAAATCCAGTGTCTCCTGCTGTCATCTGTGGGCAGATCCACTGTGCGGTCTCCACGTCCCTTTGTGCTGTGTGCTCCCAGTGCAGGTACCTCCCTCCTCTGTAGGCTTGCAGAAGTTGCTTTGGAGCGCTTTCTCAGTTTGTCACAGTAACCCTGTTTCTAGTTCTAGAACTTTTATAGCCCTTTTTTGTCCTCCATTTTATCTGTCGTAAATAGGGCAGAGAAGAGATGAATATTTTGGTATAATTTTCTGGGATTTTTTGTAGTGTTCTAGTATATGCTTTCATCCTATAATATTTTCTCCACTGTGAGCGTTTAAATTAAAGCTGAATTCTAGACTAGAAAAGGAAGAACAATTTTCAAAGCTTATGGTTAGGAGTACTTAGCTGTGTCTGTGTTACTCTTTGAAATAGTAACTTTTAATTTTCATTCTTAGCTTGTACTGAATATTTGTAAAAGTTGGGGAAAAGGTCATGGAAAAAAATTATACATGGAGCAAAGATGGGAGGCCTGAAAATTGAGACTCTATAGAGAAGAATTTTTTTACCAGTTTCCTGCCTGAAAGTTTAATGATTGTAAGTGAATCAGGGTATTAGTGAGAAGATGTCTAGCACACCCAGGAATTTTATAGATGAAATAGTCTGCCCAGGGCCATGGGAGGGAGGTTGCAGACTCATTTCCTCTCATAATGCTTGTCTGGATTATCTGAATAAATCCATTTTATTTCTCTTACACCAGTTTAAGAATTGTGTCTTTTTTTCTCACTTGAATTTTTGTTCTGATTAAGAGGTGGCTCATCTGATTTGCTTGAAGAATTTTCTGTGTTTTTTTAAAGTACATTAAGCTTGAAAACACCCCTGTTTGTGTATTATAATGCAGTTGTTCTTTTCTTTCAGAATTTCCAAAAAGTGTATGGTCTTGGATTTGAACAAAAGACTAGATATCGGAATAAACTTCCCATTTCTTTGAGTAAGAAGTGATAATGCAACGAAGACAGGGAAGAGTCAATGCTGGACTGCTTTTGCTGCTTTATCAAATTTCTCAAGTTGGACTTCAGAACATTCCTTCTGTTACTCTTGCAGTACTTGTACTGAATATTTTTCTCTTTCTGAATCCTGTGAGGCCACTGCATGAAGCATGTATCAGTGTAACTGAAGGCTTCTACAAAAAGAACTGGCAGCGTTTACTGCTTTCTCCCATCCACCATGTAGATGACTGGCATTTATATTATAACATGATTTCCATGCTTTGGAAGGGGATAATGTTGGAAAAAAAGCTTAAGAGTATATGGTTTGCATATATAATAGCAGTATTTTCAGTGTTGATTGGAATTGTTTATATGGCACTGGAATTCATGCTTGTGAAAATTTTGAATGATCCTTCGTATGAAATGAATTGTGCTATAGGTTTTTCAGGTAAGTTGGTCCAATTTAAATATGTAAAAATGAATATTTATAGATTGATATTTTTTGAATGTAGCAGATGGACAGCTGTACAGCTATATGCATGTATATGTATGTTATGTCACTAAAGTAATCCTTTCTTAAATTTAAAGCATGTACTCTTGGTATGTACGTTGTGTGTCCGAGTTCATGTTAGTGTGACCAGCAGGATCTTAACCTGAGAACATGAAAAATATGATTATCCTAGTAGAATCATGTTTTGTTTAATGTCACTGACTACCCAAAGTCCAACTTCTCATTTGCTGATGTTAATGATGCTCGTTAGGTAGGCTCAGAAGAGCCTATCACTTTA
The DNA here is from genome assembly GCA_013399115.1 of Anseranas semipalmata. Taxonomy (NCBI): domain Eukaryota; kingdom Metazoa; phylum Chordata; class Aves; order Anseriformes; family Anseranatidae; genus Anseranas; species Anseranas semipalmata. The sequence goes on from VXAA01002339.1 coordinate 916,272, forward strand.
CTATTATTTCTGAGCATCTTTTCTGGTATGAGCTGCACGCAATAAAATAGGCTTTTAGCTTCAAATTGCAAACAGTTCATGCCTGTCTTTAGAGAGACTTGCCTAGATTTTTCTGCTGGAAACAACAAAGCAGCTGGTTTTAGTCATCTTCCAGTAATGGTCATGTCGTCTTATGTAGGATGTCAAAGTTTCAAGTTGAACTTTAACAGGGTCTGAAGTTAAGGGGAGTAGTAGTACTGCTCTTCCAGGTACGTAGATTTTTTTTTTCCTTAATGTCACTGGGACCTAGAATTAAAAGGCAAACCTTCCTTTTCAATCTCTGAGAAAGGTGTTAACACCTTTTAGGGTTCCCTGTGATATTCAAGTTGGTACTAGGCTGGAACATCCTGGTAGCTGCTCGTTTGGAGCTTCAGATATTCCCCAGTCACCCACCTTTTGGTAAGAAGCTATGCCCAGTTCTAGTACTGGCTTTTATCATGGCTGTAAGGGCCCTGAGTACAACCTCTTCCCCTGTCAAAGGGGTTTGGCTGCCAGTGCCCAAGGACAGCTTTGTTATGGTACACCTGTGATCTATCTCAAGCTCGTGGGAAAAGAGCTGAGAAGCTTCTCTGGGAACCTTTGCTCAGCAGTTGCTTTTAAGCTTAAGCTCTACCTTGTCCCTGCCATAGCTATGTTGCATCCATGCCTGTGTCTGGCCATGTGCCTTGCTGATCTGGACCTCCAGCTTGATGTCCTGACTTTCTTTGGCCCTGCTTTGTCAAAAGGGTCTGCCTGGCAATCTGGGCTCTTGGCCAGCCCCAGCTACCTTCAGCAGCATGCCCCATGCACTTTGTTCAAGGACTATGGGACTGGACCTCTCCTGGGCTGGTTGCCACTGCCTGCCTCCCCGATCCCTTTGGGTCTCCTCCTTTGCGGAGCAGTTCACTCTTGCTGTTCCCTATTAGTGACTGCAGAACCCTAGGGAATAGTTATCAGTGGTAAAATGACTGAAACTTTGCACTCAGTTCAGTCTCAGCTGCGCTTCCTATGGTTAGCTGTTACATGGTGCTCCAGCTATTGCTGGGTGATTCCTGGGGTAAGTGTGCTCCTAATGTTATTCTTCCTCAACAACAAGGAGGTGCTACCATCAACCTTCTTTCTGAATGTCTTTTGTTGTATCAGCATAGACTGTAAGAAATTATGGGCCTATCTATTTTCTGAGACCTAGAAGTTGTGAAGAAATATCCTTTTCTGGTATTTGTTTACATAATCCACCTTCCATGCAAGTTTTTTGCTATAGGTTCTTATCAGTCTGTACCTTAAAACAGATTAACATCCTAATTTTTACGAGGAATGAGAAGAGCGAATTTCAAGAGTTTGAAACTTCTTTATGCTATATAATTGGGAACTACTACTGTAGCACTGAGATTTTTCTGTGAGTTTTTTTTTTCCACCAGATTAGTCTCCACCTTCTCACGCAGCCAGATAGCAGCCTACATGTCCCTTTCCTGGAGCCGGCAGAGAGGAAGCCAGATCCAGTAATACGATTATTCACATGGTGCAGCTTTATGGCTTCCTGCCCTTTATGGCAACAGGGACAGGCAGGGCAAGCATGGGTGACTGGCCAGGTGAGGTCCCCGTTTCATTCCTTGCAAGAGACTCACGTCAGCTGTACTCCAGTGTGGGCTGGAGTGTGTATTTTGGATTTTTGGTGAATTAGAAAGGGTCTAAATCTCTAATATACTCAGCCATTTGTACAGAGTTTTGTCAATTTAGGGATTACCAAATTGGATTTTAATTACGTGTTCTACAAGATAGTTAGATCTAGCATTGAGTATTGCAGCCAGCGCTGATGTGATTTACCTTCTGCAACATCTTTGAATATTCCAAGCTTGGAAACTTATAGGACTGCAGCCTGTGTGCACGTGTTTGTTACGCAGGCAGTAGATTAAAGCAACTCTGACAGAATTAGTATCCACAGTTGGTCTTTCTAAACCTTCAATATTCTCAACGTGACCTTCAACATAAGTTACTTCTCTTCAGACAGGGCAAGTGACATATAGGGAACAGGTGTTGAAGAAATTAATATTTTCCTGATAATAACTGTTTAAGAGCCAATTTGTATGCACAGTTATGACCCATTAATTTTCTCTGCTCTTAAGTGTTTTAGGAAGCCTGGATTTATTTATTTACTTATTTTGCAACCCGATGAAATAGACCAGGCCCTTGTCCCCCTAACAGGTGCATGACAATACACCAGGCCTAGGTCCTTCCAATAGGCACTCAAACATTAAAAAAATAAAAAAAGTTGAAGCTGTGCATACAGGATTCTGGTGAGTCAAGGGTGAATTGGATAGAGACCACTCCTAAACTGTGCGCTATCAAATATTTCTCCCTTCAAGTAAATTTATAGTTTCTGAACCAAGTCCAGTTTTATCAGCAGCAAATAATGTGAGTGTGTGTCCGTACAAACATTTCTTTTTTATGTTTGATCCTAAAATAAGAATGCTTACATCACTGGATAAAGGAGTTTTGCCATCTCATGTATTCTGCGGTGTTAGAAAGGGGGGGGGGGAACCTTTTTCACGTTTTCTTTATTTAGTATATCTGTATTCATGTACAACTTAGCTATCTTTTCCGTATTAAAATATTTTACTTTTCAATTTTGCGGATTTTTTAAGCAATTGTGTGATTTTTCTCTCGAGTAACTTTTTCAAAAACTTTGGATATTCCAATAAATTATGTGAATTCGTTCTGTTATATCAGCTCTTGCGTGATAAAACAGTTGCAGTCAATTGGAAACAAATTTATTGTGATCTAATTTTTTTTTGCAGAAACAAGTGATTCTGGAGTATATGTAAGATTTTTCCATTAATTCAGATTTTTCGAGCGCACTGTTGAGCTTCATGAATGCATTTGTCTTGTTTTCAGTCATGGCTTTTCTCAACTCACTGAACAGTTTGAGTTCAATAATTTTGTCCATTATTACAACTAGAAGTCTCATTTTAAAAATGTTTATATTGTTTTGATTACTTGAATAACTATAGTAAGTAGGTGTATTTAAAAAACTTTAAATTGGCTGTGTTATACAAATACATAATTTTTAATACTTTTTTCTTAAGTGGCTGAAAATTATCACTGAAAAAACAGCTTAGAACTGTTGTTCTGGCATGCAACAGTATTGCTTCCTGGTGCTGTGAAACTGCATGGCATTCCCGTTTCAGTAGTTAAGTCATTTGGTAGCTGTCATAATTTCTTTATTATTTGGACACATGTAGTTCTCTCTTGATGTGATTTGTTTTCATTTGCAGGAGTCTTGTTTGCTTTGAAAGTTCTTAACAATCATTACAATCCAGGAAGAGTAAGCAATGTCTTTGGATTGCAGATATCCAGCAAATATGCTTGTTGGGTGGAACTGGTGGCTATTCATTTAATTTCCCCAGGGTAAGTGCATTTAATTCTTCGAAGTAGAAGATATTTGGGTTATCTGAAGTAGTTTGAAATGTTTTATGGAGTATGAGTAGTTAGCTGGTATCCAAAATCTGCTATGGGGCTACAATTAAGTGCTGGGATTACAGTATGCTTTTTTCCTTAACACCCTACACACCTTTTGACCATGCTTCAAAATGAAAAACTGGAGTGCTGTGTCTAGAAGGTATTATGAAGTATTTGAGGGAAGGTGAGGAAAAATTGATGGTCAAGGAAAAGGGACATGAACTTTCAGCAAAATAACATAACCTGGTATATACTGTGGTATAAAGGGTTTTGTTAGCAAAACATCATTCCACTGTTTGCTTTCTATTTTTCTCCTAGTCCCTTCTGTATTTCTTCTAGTCACTGCTCTATTTTATGGTAAAATTGTAATCAATTATATGTTTTTTATCTTTTAATTTTATTCAGTTTTATCTGGATAAAATTCAGAGAGTTCAATGTCCTGCAATCTTGCATAATTTTTTATAATATTTTATAACTGTCAGTGATATTGGAGAATGTATGTGAAATAAAGCTACCAAATTTACAAACTACCAAATCACAATTCATAGACAATTATCTGCTTTTCAGAAAGGTTTAAAAAAAAAAAAGACTGACATACTAATCATCAGATACTACGATACAGCAGGTAGAAAATTTCCTAAACTAGAATGAAAATTCAAATATTACTTATTTTAAACTGTTTATATTGCTTTATGATTTACTGCCTGATTGACTGAAGCAAGGAATCCCATGGTAAAACACAACAGAACCGCAGAGCATACCGTTTCAAATGCGATTTGAAGTGTGAGCTAAGAGGTCACTTGTGTGGCATTACGACAGGTATAAAACCAAAGTTTTTGGTGTACTATTCTAATGAACAAAATGTTATTTTAGCTGTACAAAGTTTCTGATTATATGTTTAATAACATTGTTTACTTTTAAAGAATAGTGGAAAAGCATTGTCTGAAATAAAACCATGACCATATCATACTATCTAATTGGTACAGGAAAAATTATGAGGTTAGTGGTTGGGTGCTGGTTTTTTGGTTGCATTACTGCAGATGTATTTTGGGGGTAGAAAGTATTTAGAAAGTACAGAAATAATGTCAAAAACATTTTTGTAATCTGTACAGAAGCCTAGACTGCTGCCTGATATCTAGGATGATTTCAGAGTACTTAAGTGTTAACATGGGCCATAGAAAACAAGGAGTAGTCTACAGAAATTCATGTCCCAGAACAAAGTGTATTTAATTAGTAAATGACAACTGCCTTGAAATGAACCATAATAATTGGCTCTCAGGGCAATGCTGTTACACGCTCATCTGCATGCTCAGGGCATGTTATAATATTTGAGGTGTCTGATTAAATGGTATTCCTTTGTACATCAAGTTGCATAATTTAGTTTTGAATAATAAGTTAGTAATTGGTGCAGAGTTCTGTCCCATCAAAAGGATATACGATAAATCTGGGCATATCTTAGTGGAATGCTATATCACAGGATCACCTGGAAATCTATAACCAAAGAAGGATTCAGAAGTAATATCAAGATTGAAAATTTTGATTTTTTTTCCAGATCTATGACAGACGTACTTCATAAAATGAAAAATTCCTATTTTTTTCCTATTTTCTAAATTAGTTCTGGCCTTAGCTTTCTGTTCATAACTTTTTAAATAAACTGTATTGATAGTGTTGATCTGAGCCAGTTTTATAGATTATTTTTGGCAACTTAAGATGCTTATTAGAGTTCTTAATCTCAAAAAAAATAGATGACCTTGCAAATTGAGAACTACCAGTTCTCAAACTGCCAGTTAAAGAGCAGTAGCACAGGAGCAAGTCTACATTCTGCAATAGAGATGCAGATTGCTGTCGTACATGCATTCATAGCTGACAATTGAGAACAAAATTGTGATTATATAATGAATGGATCAATGATGAATATCAGTTACTTCATTTCTTACGGGTTCGATGATCCACAGGAGCTCAGTCTCAAAGCAAATCACAGTCAAAGCAGGTAAATATAATACAAATACTGAGCTTTTCATTAAAAAAAAACAGCTAAAAAACCTTTGTATATGTGAAAATATACAGGAACATATTTTGACAAATCTGGTTTTAAATTTTGATTTTTTTCCACTTGTACACCTCTTTTTAACCCTGGTATAGTTTCTGCTATATATATATTTTGCATTACTCTAATATTCTTAACCTCATGAGATCTTTTGTATGTATCTATTTTCCTATTTAGGCTGCCTTTTTTCATTGCTTGTTTAATGCTTAAAGATATCACTGAGTCATCACTGGTTGTCAGTCAGATTTACTGTTGAACTGTTTTATTGATAGGAACTGTTTCTCAGGAACAAGAGGGCTTAAAAAAAAAGTTTAATAGGAATGGCATTATATGGTGAGAACCATTTTCCAGTGTTTTGTTTTGTCAATCAGCTTTTGCTTTTCTATGCTATGTTCCCAATTTATTACAAAATTAGTAACAAATTTCCAATTTCCAGTTAAAGAAGCAGCAGCAGCATTTTCCTGTACATGGCTGGGTAAAACAAATTGTCCTATACTTATGCAATCATTTAATTTAGTCTAATTTGCATTCAGATATGTTGCTTAGCACTGGTAAATTGACTACGTGCCCTTCTTCCTAAGCAAGATTAAATTTTGAAACAGAGGCTATAAATTTTTATGTGCATGTGACTATGTGCTTGAGTTAATATGGAAATAAACTGCATGTATAAACACATTTATTTCATTGTCTCAAATTCATTATTTTTCAAAAATAAAGTCAGTCTAGATTCTTGTAGTAGGTCACTTACATTACTTGTTTGCTTGTTTAGTGAACATATGCCTCCTAGCAGAGCATCAGAGTAGGAGATGCTGGAAATAAGTTCTTGTCATGGAAGACAGCAACAGTGGCTAAGCTAAAGGCACACTTTTGATGCTGAATAAGTGGGTTTGTCCTGTGATAGAATAGGGTGTATAAATGATAACGCCTACCAGCCTTCTAGGTTTGCTGTTAAGAGGAAATTACAGAAGTGAAGTGATATGGGTGTAGGCTTTTTTGCTCTGCTTTCATGTTTGCTGCCGGGTGACTGACACCACAGACCTGAAACACATCAGGATAAATGCACTAGCAGAGAGGAGTTGATCTGAATTCAGTATAAGAATACTGGAACAGTATTCATATAAAAAATACTGAGAGGCTTGTAAGCATGGGATCAGAATCGGATAGATGAAGAGTAAATCTTGTTCAAATGATTTTCCTTTTAATGATAGCAATTTCAATGGAAACTACACAGTCAAATTAAAAAGTATAATTAATTCTGTTTAGAAGATTTTTCTCAAGTAATGTGCATATCAGTTCAATGGCAAATTTTTTCAGGAAACAGTATTTAGACATATTGCATAATTATCATTAGTATGAAGTGAATGGTTGAAATAAGATCTCTGGGGAGATCTACATTTTTCAAACAAAAATTAAAAGACATTTGAATTTCTTTATACCAGAGAGAACATTATTTAATATTGATAAAGCTCATTGACATTTAGAAAAAAAAAACAACCATGCAATTTAAAAACTCAAGAATCCTGTTTTTATTCCCATTCAAAGTTCAGTTTAATACAAACTGAAAGTTGTACAATGAACAATAATTCTGTCAATTTTTCTTAACCAGCAGGAAAAAAGGCAGTTTATCTTGTTGCAATCAGAAGAATGTTTTTTAGTCTAACAGTCTAATAACAGTCAACTTATAAAAATATCTGTTCAAGTGAAGATATTGCTGTTATGAGTAGTATTAAAATACTGTTTTGGAATTTGTTGATAATGGAGGTTGCTTTATGGCTGATAATTAAATTATTATAATGATTAATTAAATTATCAGCCATATATATAGTTTTTAACTATATATCCAGGATTATTTTACTATATACAAAAAGTAGAAGATAGAAGTAATTGAGTAATCCTCAGTTTTCTGGATTAGATATGAGAGCTGTGGAGTTTGTAATACAAGTGAAAGGAGCCTTGGTAATGTGTTTGGACCAGACTTTCACACAACTTTTGTGCTTTTTTTTAATAAACTATATTTGTTCATTTCAACCAAAATGGCATTTAGTTCTAAAACTTGTGTGTAGTCTTGCCCTGTGAAAACAGTTGTAGTTTTGTCATTATCTTTAATGTCAGCAGATAAAACTCATACAGCCTCATAGGCAAGAAATCCATTATGCAAATTTTTTGAAAAGGCAATCTACTGAAAATAAAAATTCACTGTAAAATGTAGTAAAATGTCAAGAAGATTGATGCTGACACTGAAGTATGATCGGGGATTAAAGGTTCAAATATATTTAAGTTCATTGGAAGCAGGAATATCCCCTTTGGACTAAGGCATGTGGATAGAAGAATATTAATTGCATGTGTGAAAGTTATTTTACGTAGTTTACTTATACTGAATTATTATTATACTGAATAATTCCAGTCTACACATTTTCATTAAATAAGAAACATAGGGGATCTGAATGAATCAGATCTCAGAATGAATGCTTTGAGTAATAACTTCAAGAGGATGAACATATATGTATATATACACACACACATACTAGTGTATACATAAATGTTGATACTGATCAATATTTAGTCTAATGTGCTTCCGAAGATCACCACTATATCAAACTGATCTTTGCAGGCTCTTAGCCCTCGTGTTTTCCCTTGCTGAGCAAGGGCAAGTGGGCCCTGAACCCAGCAGGGTTTGGGAGGCCTCTGCCTCCTTTGAGTAGGGAGCCCCAGTTTCTCCAGACACTCTGCTCTACTGCCCAGTTGTTCTCAGGTCTCTTGCTGCATCTTGTTTGGTACTGCTTGTCCTATGGATAGTGAAGGTGGAGAGTTTATTCATTCCTATTTGTGGCACTTTTGCATATTGTAAGGATATTGTATCTATGAGAGATTTAGTCAATGGACTAAGTGACAGTGGTTCCTTCAGTCTTTTTCCCAGAAGTTCTTTTGTAGATTTCCTGTTTTTGTTGCTCTTTTTGTGCAGTATGCAAAAACTCGTCTTCGTTCTCCAGCTGAGACCTACCACTGCTGAGTAAAGTGGAAGGTTACTTTGTTTTACTTCCAGGCAGTGCTCCTGTTTATGTATTTCCAGTAAAACACTTGTTTCCTATAGTGGTGTGGCCCATTGGTCTGTGCTTTATTGTATGATTCACTGCGTGTGCCAGGTTCTGTCCTGAAGCTCTCCTACTAGCCAGTCCCTTCCAGCCTGTTTGTATGGTTGATTTCTGTGATACATTCAGAATGTCATACTTGTCTTTACTGAATTGTATCCTATTATTTTTGTCATTGTGTCAAGGTTGCTTTAAATTATAATGCTGGCTTCTGTCACTCTTGCAGCTTCTCTCAGCTTGTTGTCATTTGCAAACAATTCTTGGTATAGACTCTTGTGGAAATCCACTTGATTCGTATCCTTAGTTTGATAATGAATCACTGATAAGCGTGAAGCCAGGCTTTTTGGCCAGTTATTTATCTGCTTAGTGTAGTTTTACTGTTCAAGGTTTTTAGACCCTCATTATGAGAAATGCTGTGAGACAGTGCTGCATTCCTACAGCATGTGTCAACTGCTATTTCTCCCTTTCCTGGGAGGCTTGTTGCCCTGTCAAGGGAGGAAACTTGGTTGACTTGACATGATTTGTTCTTGATGTTGCTGTTTTCTGCTTTTGATGTTCTTACCTACTTGAGTATAGAAATACCCTTCCAAAACCTAACCTATCCTCCAAACAGCCGCAAAAGACAGTCTAACTACTTTAGAATTTAGCTGCACGGTTAAATTATTTTTTCATTTGTTTACATAGAATGGCTTGCATTGGAAGGGACCTTAAAGATCATTCAGTTCCAACCCCGCTGCCCATGGCCCACCAGACCAGGTTGCCCAGGGCCCCATCCAACCTGGCCTTGAACGCTTCCAGGGATGGGACATCCACAGGTTCTCTGGGCAGCCTGTGCCAGGGCCTCACCACCCTCTGAGTGAAGAATTTCCCCCTAACATCTAATCTAAATCTACCCTCTTTTAGTTTAAAACTATTTCCCCTTGTCCAGCACCATCTCTTTTGATAAGGTTTAAAGTTTTTAATAAAATAACTATTTTTCTTTGTAAAATTATGTAGTACATGTGTATTTTAGTTGTTACATTTGGAAAATATCTATAAAGATGTTTTCCATACCATAGATGGTACCACATATTAGCAAAAAAAAAAAAAAGTATTAAGTTTTCATTAGGGTAAATTAGAATATAACACATTCTAAGATATTGTTGCAAGAAGCGATGTTTGCTTAACTTGTCTGTAACGTTAAGCATTTTGTTAATATAAGGGAAACTGTCTTTGTGCTACAGAATTGCTTTTCCTTAGTAACTGTAAGTAGCAAGGTGCTACTGTTGGTCACACATTGTGTATCAGGATACGATGAAGATCTGATCTGTCAAATATACTTACTTTGTGAATGTCAGTGGTAGTATATATGTGTGACAGTGTATCTGATATTATTTTTACTTTAGAAAAAACTGTTTAAACATTTTCATTATTAGTGTGTACTCCTCAAATATAGGAGATGCCTAAACACTAATGCCTGTTTCAATATACTAACCTGTTCAATAGACATGAAGTGGATCTTATCCACCTAAAGACTTTTTAAAGTTGAAGGTTTCCAATTATTCATGTTTTGTAAATATACAGCTTCACTGTGTTACAAGCAAAGACTTTGATTTGGGGTTTTGTGGAACAGCGTTGTGCTCAGATGAGCATAAAATTTGTTTAAAACTCTGCCAGTAATGTAGGTGAATCGATCTCGTGTTGGTAATTTCTAGTGTAAGGGATCTTGAAGTATTTAATGTTTTTTGTGTACAGTCATTTTCCATGTCAGACATGTATCTTTCACAAATTTCGATAATCTGTTCCAGAAAAATCTGTTTGGAAAACTAGTTCCTTTATAAATGCTTAATTTTGCTAACTACCTCTTACCTATACATTTTCACAGCAGTGTTTATGCTACTGCTTACTTGTGGGAGAGCACTGCAGTTCTACATAGCAGAATTCAAATTCGTGGTTCAGTAGTTGGCGAGAGTGAATTTACATCTGATCTTTATCTCCCTCTAGTGACGCATGCTTTTTCTCATATACTTTTACTAGTGGTGTCTGGAAGCTGTACCATCATGAGTGCATATGCTATTATTACTATATCTGAGGGACTGTTTTGGATTTCTGACCAGAATGTAAAATGTATGTTTAAATCTATTTTTACTTCAGACAGAAGTTCCTTTTCTGCTTTATAAAGGGGAAAAAGCTCATGTTATTTGTGTCTTTGGACAGCCAGTATAAATCCAGTGGGCTGATATATTTATAAATGAATATTCTAGAAATTTTTTTGGAAGAAAAAGTGGCTTCTACAACTTCATAATAGAGATGAAGAACCTGAATAATTTTTTTATAAAATAAATTTGAGTGCTGAAAATTAGTTTATGAATTTATCAAATTACAATATTCATGGAGATACTTGGAGCAAATTTCTGTATTTATCCTACATTTATGCTTCTGTGTTAGTGATTTCTCAAGATTTTAGTCTTTTCATTCCATATACAAATGGGCAATGATAATTTTTTTAAAAGAAATTGTTGATATGTCCCCAAAATAATTTGGATTTTGGCGTTTCACCCAGTGTTCTTTTGATCTTGAATACAGTTTTACAAACATGTTGCAACAGGTCTTCATTTATGGTTGTCTAAGAAAGTCATAGTGGGATTGTATGGATAGTACAGTAGTAAAGTACTGTATTTATGCTTTCACTTGAGCTGGTTTTGATAGATCTTACCAGGACATTTCAGTGTAATTCTGTGGATCTAAGTTGTATAATTAAAACTGGTTTCCTACCTCAGTAAGACTTCAGTCTAAATGCTTTTAGGGAAACAGTATTCTATCTGCTAAACAAGCTGTTAAAGTGATCTCTCCAATTAGCTTCCAGCTTCTTCAGGGTATTTGTTACATACTTTTCTGTAACCGTATATACCCACTAGTTTTAGGGTATTTATGAAGAAAGAAAACTTGGCGCTGTAGTTCAAATCGGTAAGTTGCTTAGTTCAAATTGATCATACAAGATAGTTCTAGAAATCATGAAATGAGGAAATTAAATAACTCTTGTAAGGAGCACTGAATCAAACTACACGATTAACTTTATAACTCAGTCTTTAGTGTGTTGTGGCCACACTTCTCAGGCACAGCTTGGAGTCAGGTTTGCTTGGAGGTTTTTTTCAAAATGAACAAGTTTTTTTTATTTTTTGTGAACTGCACATGCAGGTTTAATCAGAATAATTAACACTAATATTAGAAATTAGGCTGACTAGCTCAGAGCAGAAATAAGTGCTTGTATTACCCTTTGTTCTAGCAGGCAAGTCACTTTTCTATGCTTGGTTACTCAGGGACTTTCTAGGTTACAGCAAACTTTGCACTTCTTCCCCTCTTCCCCTTCAGGATTCTTACCAAAAAAGTCTTCCTTTCCATCACTCACAAGATTTTTTTTTTTTTTTTTTGGTAGGACTTCTTTTGCTGGGCACCTGGCAGGGATTCTTGTTGGACTGATGTACACTATGGGACCTCTGAAAAAGATCATGAAAGCCTGTGCAGGTATGTAATTTGGTTTGATTAGTAAAATCTGTATGAGACACTTTTATTCTTAAAATTCAGTAAATCTTATATACAATTGCAGACATTGAGGAAATTCCAGCAGGCTTTCAGGCAGTTAAAGATGCACTGAATGCAGAAGAAAAGCTACTTTTTTTCTTTACTTGTTCTTATCCATGTTAAAGGTGTCTTCCAGGTGTCATGTTTTTACTCCAAGGAATACATTTTTACCCTTATTTTTAAATTAGGTATTTAAAGTAAAATGTTTCATGTAAGATGTCAATGAAAATGTCATTTTAAATGGAGTGGTGAAGCTATAGAAATACACCAGAACATGGTGCGTTTCTTTGTTGCGTTTCTGTTACTTATATCCATTCATGTGGAAGCTGCTAAATTTTGAAAAATGTTGTGGGATGCTTGAGAAACTGTTACAAGATTCCACAAGCTTTCCCATAGTGAGTTGATACAGTTTTTCATATTGTAGAAATAATTTTTAAAGGTGGTATCTTTGGGCATCTTCACAATAACAATAGTTTTTAAATATAGCCCTGCAAACTTTTATATGAACATGCTCTTAAACTTCAGTGTTTTAATTAGAAGTCTAAGCCCTGTTACGACAGTTGTGCTGGACTTGGTTGTCAGAATATTTTTTTGTCTGATAACTTAATAGGTTGGGCACCTTATTCATGACTGTGCCATCAAGCTGACCATGGATGTGGTGTTTGTATAGTAAAAAATTACTTGTTCAGATGTGTATGCATTTTCATGAGAGGTTTTGTTGCAGTTTGGTGTTAGTCTGTCATATATGTTTAAGTGGAAAGCAGTTTTAAGTGGAAAAATAAAGACCGATGTATCAGATTTCCTACCCCACTTGAGTGAAGAGACATAAATTCACTCCTTAGTTAAATATTTAATATTTCCTGTTTCTGTGGCATGATGACTATTAGGACTGTTGAGCATTGGATTAGGTTGCCTAGGGAAGTTCTACAGTCTCTATGCTTGGATGTTTTTGAGTTGACAGGATAAAGCCCTGACTAAATAAACTGGTCTGATCTCATAGCTAACCCTGTTCTGAGTGGGTTTTGGGCTAGGGACCTCCTGAGGTCCGTTCCAAACAGAATTGTTCTACGATTCTGGGCTAAGAGCTGTGGTACTGTTAGTGAAACACGCTATGGAGATCCTGCTGCTGTGAAGGTTGCTGTGTGACTAACAACTGGAAGAAGGGATTTTCCATCAAACAGGTGATCTTTTTCAGCAGAGCAGAAACAATGCAGCATTATTCCAATCCTCAGGCCTCTATACATTAACCCATTGTTACCAACATGCAATCTCAGTTCAGAAATGATTCATTATACATTCTGGAGAATGTAGGTTGGTTTGCATTTTTCTGGTCTATGTGGGTATGTCGCTTAAACAGTGCACATGGCTATAAAGTCTAGAAAAAGAGTACTTATATTTGATTTTGTATTTTAAAGAGAGACTATGATTGTTTTATTCTAATAGTACATGTGTTGTTCTTATACTTAGGTGTTTTTTCTTCATTCACTGATCCTGACAGGCCAAGGGACTACTATTCAGGTTATTCAGGTAAATGCTCTCACTCACCTAAAAACTTCTTCAGCTTTACAAATATGGACATCATTTTTGCTAATAATGGAAAACCTACAGAAGAACTGGCTAAATGGAAAATTTTATAGTATAGCAGATATTGTACCTATAAGTGTACTTGCTAATCGAATTAAATTTGTCTGACCCTGTCTCACTTTTCCTACTTGGGGAACTACTGGGGAACTGTGTGGATGTATTTTGTACAAGACTCTTTAAACTTAAATTAAGGTTAGGACTTTGTAAAATGCTACCCTGGGACAATACCGTCCCTTTTGCAGAGTCTACAGCAAGGGGGAAATTGTCTACCAAAAGCATCCTTTTAAACATCGGTAAATCTGCCCTGATTTGGCAAATTTACCTATTCCTTTCTAGGATTCCCCCCTCCTGACAAGGATCTTTTTCCTTTGAATACTTTTCATAAATCAAGTAATTGACATTCAAAAAAAGCTTTTTTACTTGAAAAAATTTAAGCTGTCTTCACAGCATAGGCATTGGAGTACTGTCCCACTTGTAACCCGGCATGTCTCATTTACCTCTTGTGCAGAACATATGTTGTATGTGGAGTATATGGTAATAATAGGTGGAGACCTTGTCTGGGAGATACAGAAGAAGAACCACTGTGAGAAGGGCTGTGTTGGATCAAAGCTAAGGGATGTATAGCCTAGTGTCTTACCTCCTACAGTGATTTATACTCTTTCCTAGGCATCTGCAGTAAGAACTGGATAAATATATAGTGATAACTCCCCTCACATATCTGCCAGTGTACAGTGGCTTGTGGCTTAAAGATGCTCTCAGGAAAGAGTTTTATGTGCAAATTATGTCTTTAATAGCCCATGATGGATTCTTCCGTCAATTTGTCCAAAGCTTTTTGAATCAGCATTGACTTCAAACTGTTTTAGAAGAAGAATTTCAGAGTTTACTTTCTTGTGAAGAATCTGTTATTTTTGTTTGGTTTGAACCTGCCAGCTACTAACTTCATTTGATGAATATTAATTCTTCTCTGGGAAGGGGAACCAAACCTTCGGTCTTCATGCACCTCCTCCATATTCTTTATGGCTTTATAGACTTCTGTCCTGTGTTTGCCATAATCAACTTTTCTGGTTGAAAACTTAGTCTATATGGTTGCTTATATGAAAACTTTCATGTGTTTAATCATTCTTACTGTTCCCTGTTTAGCCATGCAGTTTTTTATAGTCGTTTATAAGTGAGATGTCTACTCTGAGCCACAATGAGCTAAGCTTAGTGGTGCTTTTGTTCTCCATGATGGCTTTTGTCTTCCATTATCTACTTCAATTCTGTTATTACTTTAATTCTCATAGGCATGAATATGAGCCCTTGAGTATTTCAGAAGTATTTGCTTTGTAATTCCTAACCAAAAGATCTTACCATACTTTCCTTATGAGTAGCAACAAAGGTTGTTGTAACTTAGAAGTGTATATATGCAGGATTTTCGTCATTCCAGTTCTCAAAAAAAAAAAAATTGATCTAAAGGCCAATAAAGAAATAAAACAAAATGACTATTTTGTTTGAAATAAAATAAGATGTGAACAAGGACTACAAAGAGACCATGAGCTACCTGTTTCCGACTGGCTGTCTCAGTCCGGTTACAAATGTTCACCTAGCTACAGTTACTGTTCAGTTGCATTGCTCTGTGTTCCACTTTCACAATGACCAAATCTTCCTTCAGTATGCCAATATAGCAGCATGTGTGGAAACTAAAGATTTATATCAGAAAAGGGAATTTAATTTGCTAATGAAGGTAAGAATTTGCACTTGACATTTAAATTGTGTAATCTGTTGCAGCCACTCTACAAACACCAGCTGCTCAGAGTGTGGGTGGCTGTAAAAGACAACCTTTGTGGAATAGGATCAGATTCTGAACTGCCCTTCTTTTCCAGCTCTTCCTAACCACGGAAAAGGGAAGATATTTCATATACTATATCTAGAATGATAGGGGACGACATAGCACCTTGAGAAGAAGCTTTGGTACACTGACAGAAAGGACCTTTGTTTTTTGTTGCATGTCTGGGGCAGTCCCCAAAGTAACCATGGTGTTGCTTTGAGTTGGTGTGGATGAAAGGGAGATAAAGCAGCAGGATTAACACAATTTATCCTGTATTCTAAGCTTGGCTTTAGATGCAACTATTTTTTTTGTAGTAAATTCATTACTCTAAACTGATTTATAATTGTAATTATAAAAGATGTATACTTAATATGTTCATTCCCTGTGTATATGCATCACAATTATTTTTCATCCTATTCACAGGAGTCTTCATGGAAGAGTTAACCTCTTGCTTTCTGTATGATATACTAATGAATTTGGCCATCTGTGAATTAAGAAAACTCTCTAGTGTTGTATGCTAATGATGCTTGTACAGTACATTCTTTCTTTGATTAATTTTTCATTTTCTGGTATTGGTGATTTATTACTATCTGACTTCAAATACCAATTAAAATAAAAAATAAATAGATGATCAGAATGGATTTTATGAAACAGTACAAGAAAACAGCCTTAGAAGGAAAATAAAGATTTCAAGTGTGATTTTAACACATTTAGTATTTGGTGACTGAATTAGGTTTTCTCTAAATACAGTTCATTAATGAAGTATTAGGACATTTATTTTGATTAATAAGAACACCTTGAACATATTGATATCACTGAATTGTTTCTCATTGTAAAATAAAAGATTTCAGCTTTGTTGGCACTTACAACTTGATGACAGTGTAAAACATCACACTTAAAAAAAAAAAATTTACAGTAATAGAGCAAACTTAAAATGACGTCCTTTTTCATCAGATAGTACCAGGATTTTTATAGTCTTCATACATGCAGTTTTGAAGCCTCCAGAAAATAAATGTATAGCTAAGACTTTAATTCAGATTAACATAATACAGAGGGGGAATGAGAGGAATATAAAAAGATTGTGTCCAAAGGTATATCTATATCAACTAAATGGTATCCTGCAGTTAATTTTTTTCTGCAGAACTGTGTCTTAACTATTGCCAGTATCACTGAAAGGCTTTTAAAGTTTATGAAAAATATGGCTAATTCATACAGATTTAAAAACATTTATATTTTTCTAACCAGAGGAATAGCAGATAATTTGATAAAGGGCAGAAGTTCAAGCTACAGGAGGATAATACAAAGTCTTCACTGCGGCTGTATGAACATTCCCCCCAGTGTTAGTTGTATGTTCCAAAAATGTAATTTTGCCCTTTTGCAAGTTCTTTTTTTACTGTCATGTATAATGTGCATATGCATACATACATGCATGCGCACACATGTGTATATAAAATTATTTATGTCCTCACTTTGTAATCTGTCCTTGTTATTAATGACAAGCTCCACAGAAAGGTTATACCTGGAATCCATATAACTATTGAGATAACACGAGACTATTATTGATGTTAGTAATCTGAAGATAAAAAGAAATGGCATGCTGTACTTGTTTCATACAGAAATATTTTCATTATTTCTTTCATTTTGAAAATCTTGTATACATTTTCTATTACTTGGGAGAAACTGGCTGTGTTTCTGTACTTTGGTTCTTCAAAATCCACTGTCCAGGTGTCTGGAAGAGAAGTTAAGATATCCAAAGTTTTATATTCTGAAGATACAAAAAAGGAATAGAAAAATTAGACTTCTCTCCTTAGTTTTTCTCAGTTTAGGTTTCCTATGTTCAGGCAGGTTTGGATGGTGTTAAAGGAAGAGAGTCTCATTCAAGTCTATTGCCAAGTTGTGTTGTTTTCTTTTAACTTCTATGTGTTTGGGTGGGTGAGAGTTTGTTCCTGCCTGTTTTTGACAGATTTTGCGAATGGTCAGAGATGCTTGGTGGTCATTAGCACAGGCAATGTACAGTGGTTGTGGCATTAGATGAGATCTGCAGTGTGTTTTGTTTTTTGTTTAGAGCAGATCTAGCACAATATTAGTTGTATATATTCCTGCAAAAAATTGCAGAAGTCTTTAGCCATGTGTTTTCTAGGTTCAAACGTTAGTTGCACTTAGGATGACAGTGGAATATATTGTTTATGGATGTTGGGGTGAAGTGAGACACAGGTGGAAAAAAGCCTGAAAGCTACCTGTTTTGTTGTTGCTGTTCCAGTGACACTAATAAGGTGTCCTAGTAATGACAAATGTTAAAAGCAGCTGATGGAAACTGTCAATTTATGTGAAACTTTAATGGTAATTCTATGATACTTATAACTGATAAAAGGAAATGTTTGATACATCTCTATTATTACTATTTTTCTCTCTCCTGTTACTGTAGTCTGGTTTTGTAAATTAGAAAACTATATTTTGATTCATGGCGTATCATATAAATCCTAATCATTTTTTTCCCAAATTAGACTCTTTTGTGATAGCATAAAGACGGTATCTGGTTTCATCCTCTCCCACTGAATAGCAGCAGCTTATTTTCTTTTCATTTTACAGATTATTATAGATACCCAGATTATCAATATGGAACACTAAGGAGCTATTACGATTATACAGGTGGACTTTCTGAAGAAGAACAACTTGAAAGGGCAGTCCTAAACAGTCTTAACGAAAGAGGTAAGAATTTTATTGTATTTAATATTTCAAGTTATGATTCATATCTTCAGAGGGGTTGGGAGGTGGCATGGAAAAGATGTATTGTTCGTGATTTATTTTCAGTCTTTTGACATCCTTTCAGAAATGGCCAAAAGTTTATTGGTAGAATTTTCAGAGAATGACATGTGAGGATGTGGTGCCATTCTTTGTGTAACTGCATTTATTGGTGATTGTTTACTCTTTGATTCACTTGCTACTACCATGGTAAAATAAATGCTTTTATAACAAACAAAACTGAAGTAAACTAAGTTGCTGTGCCAAAAAGTCTCATTCTAAACAGTACGGTGCATTATAACAGAAGAATTGATGCTGCCACTATTTAAACTTTGTGTATTTTTGCTTTTTATATGTATTTGAGGAATCATGTAGTGATTTCTTACTCTTCACGTTATCTTCTTTCACCCTACAGAAAGTTTATATGCTAGCTAGCTGAAAGACCAAAAAAAATAGTAGTTTAGGAGTAAAAATGCTGTTTGTTTTTAATTGCAATTTATTAGTTAAGTTAGTATAAAATATATTAATTGGGATATACTTCATTTTTTCTATAATGCAAATGAAGTGAAGAGAAAAAAATTCTTAGTAGGATATATTTCTCAGCTTCTGAAAACAGAGTTGAGGGAAAATATACTTAAGACTAACAGTATGTTACTAGAGCATTGGTTGTAGAATTTACATCAGTTGTGCAAAATTTTTATATTTAAGTGATGAAACAAAGGATTAAAAATGAACACATATGTAGTCTGAGATTTTTAATATCAAAAATTGTTTGCTCTTTAATCTGTTGCATCTCAATAGTGACTTCAACCAAAGGCTTTAGGTTCTCCTTAAGTTAACAAAGCTGAAAGGTTTCTTAAATTTGAAGCTGTAACATTACATCTTAATAAAAATAACCTGACTGAATGTCACTTATCAATGTAATTTTCCTTTTTTTCATATTCTTGGTATTCTAACTTCCTATGTGCAAGGAAGCATTCATTAGGAAAAAGATACAGAAGCTCATACTTGTCACTGCAACTCTTAAAATGCAATGCACCATTCATTAATCTTTGCTCAGAAAAATAATTTACACCACTGTTTTATGGCTGTTAGAAATATCAGGCAAAATATGAAAATATCTTGACAACTCATCATCACTTACTCTCACACCTTCTGTGATCCTATTTATTATGAAGAATGTCATGTTATCTGGAAGATATTTTTAAAAAGGCAGTAGATGAGGCAATGTTGTGGTATGAAAAGGCTTTTTCAGTTTGAAAAATTGATTGACATTTTTTAATGTAAATACAGCTTTTTGCTTTGCATCTATTGTGAGAAATCACCTTGGAGGCATAACTGCAGTCTTCTAGGGAAGCTAGTTTTAAAAAAGCGTTTTCTCTAGTTGTTTTCACTTCCATGTGCTCACCTTTATTCTTTCACATAATTAGGCTTCTAACTGTGAACTGGTTGTGAAACCAGAAACTTCTAAAGAATAAAAATAAAAAAATTTTCTACAGCAAAAGTAGTACTGTAGTATGTTTTAGAAATGACAGTAATCTGAGCAGTTCCTTTTAAATCAAACTGTACTGAAAATCTTAGAAGTTGATCATGGTCTTAGCTTTCAAGCAAATTAATAAATTATCATCTAGTCCATCCAGTCTGCCAGCAAAAGTTAGCAAATTAGATATTGTTCATGCTGTCTTAGGAATTAAAAAAAAAGTAATATCAATATTTTATCCTATATAAATATAAGATTTTTGGGAAGGAATGGGTCTAAAATAAGCTTTATTGGAAGGGACGTTTTTTATTTTTTATTTTACTGACATTTTTACATGTTTACATCACTTTCAATAGAAATTTTGAAAGATTTTTCTCAAAATCAAAGTGTTTTGGAATGTATTATGCAAGATTATGAACACTGTTTTTTTTAAGCTATCAAGGAAATAGAGTAATACTGTGGGGTTATTTTTGCTAGCTTGTTTTTCAAAACAATCAATATACAAGAGTCCTGCTCCTGTGAGTTTTGTCTATAACAGCTGAGTCATTGGAGCATAGGCATCTAATGGATGCATCACGATTTTGGATGTAGTTTTAAAACCATTTGCGCTTCTTTTGAGGCCTTAAGTCACACTGTAGAAGGAAAAAAACAAATTATTTCTCAAATCTAAAGTGTCCAAAGATGTCAAATTCTGAGCTCACTGTAGAAAAGATATGCATGTAGAAGTTGGTATTACAATAAAAGAAAGTGATTATATTTTCACTGCCATAAAATGAAGTCTGTAATGATGACAAAATTATGATACTATAAACAACTATAAACAACTATAAACAACTATAAACAACTATAAACAACTATAAACAACTATAAACAACTATAAACAACTATAAACAACTGGACAGTACACATGACAGTACATGTCTGTCATGCATCAGTACGGAACACCTGCAGCTTTCCATTTCTAGCCTTAAATAATGTACATCACTATAGGTAAGTGTTTTTTTCTGTTTGCTTTTTGAAGTACCATGCTGGTTTTGGACAAAGATAGATTTTCAACTATAAGAGGAAATGTATTCTTACTTGGAGAATGCCCTTTGAAACCTGAGAAAGCTAGAGATGCTATTTAAATTCTAAGTATGTCTTGCTGGCAGATAGCTGGCATACCAAGTCACATTTTTAACTTTGGTTGAGACAGAAGCATTTCTTATGTCTATGGTTGTCTGTTTTCTGTGCTAATTAGAATTTTTAAACCTCACAGATAAGTGGGAAAATGTATTGTATTGTATGTTGTTTCCAATATAGTTTGGTCTGATTAAATTTATATAGATGTTTTCAATGGTTTCACAGCAGTGCTTTAACTTTGCACCTTTTTTCTACTTGCCATAGCACTTTAGTTTGGCATAGCACTTTAGTCAGACTTCAGAGCTCAACTTTAAAAAAATATTTCATAAAACAAGCTACTTAAAGGTTAAGCTTACCTATAGACATGTCTTATTTCCAAAAGAAAGTAGTATAGAGTTCGTAATTGATCATACCTGCTTTAGAGTGACAGGAAGGATGAGATGAAATTTATTGTGCTAATGAGCAAATAGAATGTTCTTCCCTGTCAGTCTGAAAAATAATTAGCTTGAATAAGTACTGTCTTTTGAACAGGACATGTTTTTCCTTGAAGCATGGCATTCGCTGTAGCTTGCAATTATATGAATGATGAAACAAGTACTTAACATCACTAAAAATTGTGTAAAATAATTTGAAACAGGCAGCTAAATGGATGTAAAAATAGGTACCAGAATCAAAATTTAGGGCAGTCTTTCCTTATCTTTTTGTTGCCAACTGTGACATTTAAGCCATCACATTTGCTCTGCAGCTTGGCTGAGAAAGTATAGCAGTAATTTTTTTTTTTCAGTTAAACAAATGCATTAGGGTTTTTAGGCCACAAAATGTATCGCTAGGTTTGGAATGTTGATCCATTCTTACAAGTTGCTGTGTTAGTATCCTGCTAAGCTATTAAAAGAATCGGTGGCATAATCCACAGTTTCCTGGTATCAGTTGTTGTCCACAACTGAAAACTAATTTGTATTAGGGACATGCATCAAGTTTAATCTCAGTAATTATTTTTATAAAATTCCATGCATGGGTTTATCTAAACCCAATGTAAAGGTCCTATCTTTCTGCTTAATCTGCATTCAGGCATTCCTGAATTGCAATTTTATTTTTATGCAATATCCTTGAAAAATTCATTTAACAAAAAAAAGGTATCTAATACAAGAAAAAAGTTGCTAGGGTTGTTTATGTGAGATTTATGTACACATCAGTTTTAACAGACTATCAAACGTCATAATGACCTAAGCTCATTTACTAGAAGGAACTTCTATATTCTTTCCATTGCTAGTTTTAGATATTGTCAAGCAAGAACCAGTGTAAACAGCATTAATTTACTTTTTATTTTCATTCTTATTCTCATAAATATAATTCTATATTGGTCACAAAGTGCATTATCTCTTCTTTTAGTTATGTCAGATAAGGACAATGATTTTTTAATTTTTTATGATATTTAAACTGTTTTTACTATGAAGTTAAAATATATGGTCTTCCATTTTGGTTTAATCCTGATATTAGCAGTTGTCTTTCATGTAACCCCAGTATACCATATCTCTTATTCTTATCTGTTTCCTTGCTATTCTGCTCAGAAGAAATATCTTGGTTAGTGTGGGATGGGGATTTTTGCTGTGGTGGGTGGTGGTTTTCTTGTGAGCTGGACTTCTAAGTTTGTGTCTTTCAGTCTCAATAATGTTAAGAATCCCTTGCAAACTCATGTCTTTGCACAAAGAAATTTTTCTCTTAAGACTAAGTTTTTAAACATGTAGGTGACAGTTTTTGTATTTTGTGGTTATAGTGAAATGCTTATACATTTGCATGTATAGATAGTCCATGCTGCAATGCAGATTTCTATATATACATTTCTTTGATTCTAATCTGATGTAAGTTAAAAAAAAAAAATCAAAATGTTTAGTCCATACTGGGCCATCTCATCATAGGTACATCTGCAATGTGGTTATAAGATACCTAGTCATCTGGCTTACCAGTTATCTAAATTTAAATTTAGAGTTCCCATTTCTGCTTTCTTGTATTGAGACTGGGCTTTTTATTCTATCTAGTCTATGAAGTTTGCCAAATCCATTGAAGATTGTAGGAAGTATGAAACGGAAATGCTGTATAATTACACTTTTCTCCAGTCAGGGTTATCTTTCCCCTTTTGCTATGGTAGGAATGCCAGTCATTGCATTTGAGTGATGGTTTTCTGCAGAAATGTCTTAAATAAATTATATGCTTAAATGTACAGTTCATGATATCAGATTAAAATAAATTTAATAAAGTCACATGCTAGGATTGGCATCTGATTCTGAAAGGCCAACTTTTTTTAATTGAGACTGTTTGGTCTTAGGTACCCAGCAACATGTTCTGGGAGAAAAGCTCTCTCCCTCAAGTGAGGTTCTTGTTCTAAATATCTTTTTTAATAACTTCCTAAAACTCCATCTGTGGTCTATGATCTTGATTGCCAGCACTTTGTTTAGGCAAATTTCCAGGAAATTCAACTGGTAAATGTTTATCATTTTCACTTAAAAAGTTTTGGTGTATGCTTGGTGTAAGTAACAGACCATTGTAGCCAGAATTCTCACTATTATAAGTACTTACTGATTCATTGTTTCCTAAAATTTTTTTAAACTAATTTTCCTGAGGCTAGTAAGCAAGTTTGCCATGGGAGCTTTCTTTCTTTGTTAGTATATTATCTAAAAGCTAAATATCTTACAAGTTAAAAATAAAAGTCCAAACCAATGTGCCTAGTAGTAGAAATGTTCATAACCGATAGCCATTGATTTTTCTTTAATGTGTAAGAAGATAAAGTACCTTCCTAATTTCAGGGAGCCATTCTTTTTCGGTATATATAAGACACAGATAAGCAACATCCTGTCATTCTGTTTGAAAACTGCAGCCTGCACTTGATTTTTGTCTTGGGTAGTTGCATTCAGACAGCACTTCAGTTTATCTTGCAATACAGCTTCTACTTCCTGGACTCAATAGTTAAGTAGATACCAAGTTTCAAATCAAAGTCTATCAGAAGTTAAGTATTCGGTTCGTCTCAGGAATATCATATTCCTTGATGGTACTCTTGTCACATTTCATTTTCTATTTCATTTCTGTTACTACACTGGCAGTTTAAACAAATTAGAGTCTCTTAGTAAACTGATAAAATTGCACTAGAAATTAATGTTAGGTAGTTCTCTAGAGGTATCTCCTAGTGAAAAGCTAATACTGTTGCTTGTTTTCTAGCAATAGAATTCTAGCAAGAATTCTAGCTAGAACTTTCTAGCAATAGAACTCAATTTCTGAAAGAAGATTAGTGATACATAGTATTTTTAAAAAAAACTTTGTTATGGAGAATAAATGTTCTGATTTTCTTGGTAGTGGTGATAAACACCAGATATGTAAGACAAAGCAATGCTAAGCCTTTCACTATGAGCTTAATAAGTATTTTGAAAATTCTGGGTTTAGACTTGACTTCCTTAGTCTCTGTTTAATAGCACTTCTGTCTTAAATCTTGTGTATCTTGTTGGATTTGTTTTATTTTTAGCTTTTTACAGAAGTGCCCGCTTGGTTCAGCTACTAAAACGCAGGTATTAAGCAGTTCAGGACCAATTGTGCTTTGCTTGAGAAGAGACACTGAGGTACTTTGTATAGGTTTGTTCAATGTTGATAGTGTGTTCAAGATTTTAAATTATGTAAAGACTAATATATAGAATTAGTATAATCAAGGAAAATTATTTTTTTCTACTGTTCCTTGTCCTCAGTGCTGCACACTTTTCTTTTTCTTATCTTTAGGATTATTAGTATATATGAATGCATACACTCCAGTTGGTGTTCTTCTAGGAGAGGCACAACTTCCTTTCTAGTGTAGTGGGCATTCCTTCAAGTGTCTGGAGGAAAATGTACAAAGAGAATGCTCATGTGGTATTTAGTATACTTTGTAGTAGTAGTATTTAGTAGTTTGTCCTTTGCCTTTTCTACTTCCCATCCTGCCCATTATTCAAGAGTTCTGTACACCTCCTTTACCTCTAGCCTTTGTCACACTTCTATGTCCAAAAGAAACCTAGTTCAACAGCTTAGTAAACTGGAAGAGCTGAGCTGTGTTCTGTTAAAAGATTATTGCCAGAAACTGTTTTTGATCCAAAGTTGGTTATGCAGATGAATGAGACTGTTCCCAATTTCTATTCTGCCTTTCCTGAAAAAGTTCTGCCCATTGTTGCATACAATATTGCCTAAGGTTTTGGGCTTGCTTGGATGCAGTACTCTTGAGTTATATATTAAAGGGATTAAAAAGATGCCATTAATTTAAAAGTAGGACTTAATTCTGTTTGAATGATGATATGTTTGCACTTACTAAAGTGAAAAATTATGAAAATAGAAAATACTGAAGCATTGTGACACTAGTACACTTCAATAGTTTAGAACATAACTTTAGATTCTGTTTAATGCCCTAATACAGCATGCCTTTCAAGGCTGTTCTGCTCTGAGTTTTGTCCTGGTATTGTTTGCTTCTCTCTAATTTGCCCTGGATGGAGCACTGTGTTGAGATTACTATATTCAGTATATAATATCTGGAGATGATGGCACTCATTTTTTGGTGCAGCACATGTTTCATTCCTTCCATCAAATACTTGGTACTATATCCTGCATTTTTGGAAACGCTGCCTTGAAGAGTGAACTTCCTTTGGTCTTTAAGCAACAAGTCGACAGTGACACAGTAGGTGTCACTAGGTTCTGATTATAGTTACAAAAGATTTTATTGTATAAGAGTCTCAATAACCATTGATTTTGTTTTCATTCAAAAAAAAGTGTATAATACTGATGCATTTAGATTTTCATGCTAAAAAGTATACAGAATGCTGCTTTTTTTCTCTGACTTCCTAAGTATGCAAAAGCATTTTGGAAGGTATTGCCAATGCAGATTTCTTTTGGACGTTTTCCTTCATGCAAAAGTTTCAGCTGCCAAAGAAAATGAAAATAGCAAGAAAACATTTTAATAAAGAAATAGTTAAATCTTTGACTGTAGGTAGAAATGCTTTCCTTACGTTCATGCTACATATATTACAAATGCATGGTCTGCATATGGAGATATTCTGTTCTTGGTGTTTTGATCCAAGACTCGGTGATACAAATGGGAGTTTTTTTTATTGACTTCAGTGGTCTCTGGACATTTCTTTTCTTCAGTAACTTGAACTTTTTTGTAAAGGAACAAATGTTGTTCCTTCCACAGTGGGTTTGGCAGGGTCACCTTGCTGGAGAACAGGCAGTTCTGCTTAACAGCTGTGGGCATAATTAGAAGAAGCTGTGTGTGGGCTACATAAAAGCACTCTCCTCCACTCTGGAGAAAGTGGTAGTTGCTGTGGAGTGGCTTCAGTCTGCATTGGTGCTTCCATCCATCTGGGTTTCTTGGTCTTGGCATCAGGAAATGGATATTGTTTAGAGTTTCTTTGTTGTTGGGTCTTTGTTAGACATGCAGAAATGCCCTAAAAGAAAGACAAAGCTGCTTTTTCCTCCAAATGTGTTTTTAAATATATTAACATTCTTAAGAACACTAACAAATTTAATTTACCACTAAAAGCATCTCCAGATTAAGGTCAGTGAATAATTCTAATCTTGGATTTACCAACTGACTTACTATTTTAACTCTTGCTGTTTTATCACTGGATTAATTTTATAGATTGGGTGTAACTTATACTTTGTTCATTGGGACTATCTTAAAAATAATGTTCTGAACCTTTTCCTGATGTCTGACTAAATAAATTACTATTTTCTAGAAGTTTCAATGAAACTGTAAATCGCCTTATGTCATATTGACCAAAATCATGGCTACATGCTTGTGGTCCTAAGGCCAGCTGTGTTCTGTTTGCATCTATTCTATAATTTTTTTTCATTTTTTTCTATTGACTCTGTAGCTTGCATTTAAAATAAACTAACTTCTTTATACACACATAATTACATACATTCCCTGCTGTTGTCAGTGTGCAGTGGTAGGTTTTAGGATTATGCTCAAAAGGAATATATGGGACACTTGTCTTTCATATCTAATGTAGTACATGCAGTCTTGTAGCCATACATGAGCAAGCTCAGCTTGCCTTGCAAGCTGGTTGGATGTGAGCCAGCTCTGATCAGAAAGTCATAGTTTCATTAGCTCAAGCAGTTTTTTGCTAATGCAGTCAGTTACATTTAGCAAGCTTAAGTGCAGGCAGATATGATCCATTCTGGAAAGGATTAATTAGGTATAGCCTCAGTTACGTATTTCAGATATGGTTCACAGGCAAAGCATTGTACAATGGTAGGGAACGTTAAGTCTGCACTTGTTAAGTTCTTCAGTAACTCAGCAGAGGATGTGTAGCACCACTTATATCATGTAGTACATGAAAAGGTGTGGCTAGCACCTATGTTTGATGAACCTGAAATAATTTTAATCTTGCTCTGAGTGTGTTTTTGAAGAGGGGAAAAATGGTGATTCAGGTAGCATTACTTGGTACTTTTTGCCTGTATTTATTCAGTTTATTACATAGCTCAAGTGTTCATTTAGTCAGTTTTTGATACGTTGTTATGACATGATACTGTGAAGGATGAATAATGCATTTGTTTAGTACTTTTTAAAATCAACTTCATTTGAAGCAATGTTTGGATGAAAATTAGAATTTAGTTGAAAAAATGTATCCAGTTAGGTTTCTGGATACCTTTAACAACAGTTTTAAATGGAAAAACAAAGCCCATTTGCCTTATTAAATAAAGGAGTTTCTGTATTTAATTAAGGAATTTGCCAGAATTATTTCTGATCCCGATGCTGTTCAGGATTTTTGAGATAGTAAGGCTCATTACGTAGCACTTTCTCTGTTTTCAGTTATTTGAAGATGGGTATGAGAACTTCCTTTTCAATGGCCACTTTTATTTCTTTAGATGAACAAGTTATTAACTGAACAAACTGAAATGCAAAATCTTTTACACAGCATGAGCTCAACAAAATATTTTTAATGTATTAGGTCAGAATATGATAAATTCTGCTTTTAGGATCTCTATAGCACTCTGGCTTACCTGTGGCAGTAAGTACATTTCTTAAATTGCTATTTTAGTTTTTTAATGGATGATAAACACAGATTGTAATAAGGATTAATAGCTTCATGTAGGCTCTGTTAAGAGGAAAGTATATTTAAATTCTGGGTTTAAAAATTATCATTGCTTAATGGCTCTTCTAACACCAAACCTGAGAAGTAATACTAGTTGTCTTGAGAAATTTGATCAAGAAAAACAAGGGGAATAGTTAAAAATGCAAATGAATACATAGTACTGAAAGAGGAGGAGGGGTCAAAGTGGAAAACTGGCATAAATTCACAATGCATTGTACACACTTGAGAGGGATAAGAATTGGGAGGAAGTGGACTTGCACAAATTTAGGGTCCTTGTTCATAATAAATTCTGTTTTTGTTGGGCTGATGCTCAGAGTATCATGCCATCTCAGGTAATGACGGTATGGGCAAAGTTCCATTAGGGGTAAGCATGGTGTTCATCCAGGGTGAGGAAGGGACCCAAGGTTTTACATGAGCCAGGCTCATATACCTGCTCAGGAAGGCTGCAGGAATGCTGGAACACAGCATGAGAATTAAGGGTCGTCCTGGCAAATTGGAAGGCTGTCTCAAAAAAGTAATTTTGTTCTGAGTTCTGCATGCTAGTAGACATAATCAATGACATAACTTGGATAAACAATGTCACATTCTATAACATTTGCCTCTCTAAATCTGTGAATAGGCATGTCATCTGCAAACATACGTCTGTGCTGTTGTGTACTTATAAGACTCCACATGGAGTATTGTGTCAAGTTTTCAGGACTTTTTTGAAAAAGGATGGGAAACACCTGGAGAGTCAGAGAGAAAGCAGTAAGAATTAAATGGGGAACAAGGGAAAAACAACTGAAAGGAACTTACTGCATGAGACCAGAGACAGGGCAGTTGGTCTATGGAAGATACCTGATGATACTCAAGTCTTCAAATACATTTAAAGTATCTACGAAGAGGAAGGGACTGTAAATTTATTATAATTTAGAAAACAAAAAATAAAGGTGTTTAAGTGGAAATTCAAGTTAGCTGTTAATAGTAAGAAGTGGAATAAATTGCCCAAGAATTTTGGGGAACCTTCATCCACGGGTTTTAAAATTAAACAAAGATTTCTTGTGAATGGAGTAAAGATAACTGACTGCCTTAGGGCATGAAAATTGACTAGATTGAGGGTTTTTTTTTTGTAGCTCGTGTTTCTACAGCTCTAGCAATAAATTACGCTTCATTTTACAATCAAATTGCTTGAAACTACACATAGATTTAGTAAAGATCTTGAAAGATATGGCAACTTGGAAAAGAATTTTTAGAGGGTTTAATGACCAAGGAAGAATACCACAGAGCAGTGCAAGGATACATTCCTAGCAGCTAAATGCAGTAGGCTGCAGAGCAGTGAGGGGAATAAGGAAGATACCAGCTAAATTATTAAAACCAGTTTAGTTGAGCTATGCATAGAAGAATAGGGAGGGGCTGACAGATATCAGAAAAATTTAAGTCTGATAGTATGATTCTGTTTTATCTTTATACTCATATTTTACTGAGTCATCTCTGCATTAGCAATGCCAGACAAGGGGTTTTGACGTATTTAATGTTAATTAATGAAATGTAGATCCTCTTCTTAACTGTTGAGCAGGGGAGCTTTGGTGCTTTCTTTTTTGTAATCTTGGTCTTTTAGTGTCCAGAAATGACCAGAAGTTTCCTGTGAGCTTTAAAATTCAGAAGCGTTGAACCAAGTTGTATAACATCACAAATACTTTCCAAGAATAGACATGTTGTTTTACACTGCTGAGGACAGAATGAGTAACTTCCTAATTCTAAGCAAATGTGTAAGGGTGATGAAATTTTATTTGTTTATTCCTTTTTGCCAGAAGGAACTTTCAGATTTTTCAGTTTGATTGCGTCTAACTCTTTATTTATTTTGTTCATGCTGTACTCCTTGTCTTAGACCTCGTTTTTAGTGCTCATTCTGTTTTCTGACATTGTTCATTACTTGGTCTGTACAAATTATTGGAAAAACAGTCCAGGAGAATAAAATACAAGTCATGTGAATAGCAAAATCAGTCACTTAATTTTATAAAGTAATGAATGTCTAAGTATCATTTGGAAGAGGGAATTGTAAAATATGCATAAACACTAGTGAATATGCACTAATGAACCAGCCAAGGGAAGAATCTGCATAGAAAAGAGTGTGGAATAACATAAGGTCTTCAACTCTTTTTTTTTTTTTTTTTTGGTGAAGGATGTTCTGTGGATGCTTGAAATAGATGAATATAAACTGAGTAAAGCAGTAACTTGCTATTTGCAGCTGAACAAAAGACTACTACTAGATTATAAATATGCAATCTACCTGAAATTCTTCTTGTAGCTGAAGTTAATCTTTGTTTTCCTTACTACTCTAAAGAGAAATAGATATCTTTCGATCTTAATCTAAAGGTAGGTTAGATGGCATATCTAGAATAGGTCAAAGTTTCTCTCAAGTTGGTTATCAAATCCTTTTCAATACTTGGGAATGAAAGATACATTTGAATTAATGTATCAACCATTTTGTTTAATGAGTTTAACCTTGTTTAGGAGACTTAACATCTTGAGACTTACTAGATCATTGGAGAATGCAGTGAGATTATTTTATATCGTCTCTCCTGTAGTATTTTCAATATGCAGCTAAACAGTAGCTAGAGGTAGCTGTAGAACTAACCCCTGAGGCAGTGACTGATAGTCTGGTCTCTAAGTTAACCAGTGTGCTTTTAACAACTTCTTTTACTTTAACAAGAGTCTGCTTGGGGGATATGGATGCAACAAAGATTAGACTCTGAGGCATGATTAAAATAAATAACAAAGTTCCCAGGTATGAAGGCATTAAGATACTCGTATTAAGCTACCTATCTCCTCTACCCAAAACAGACTGTCAGACCTTTTGGAGGGGATGTGTTCGCATGTTTCTCACTTCCATCATCTCTCCTAAAACAAAAACTGTGTTCAGTGTTGATCTGACTTGCTCTTCTAACAGTTCAGTTGAATCTGGTTTCATTGGATGTTACTCTTCTTTCTTTCTAACTTTGCTAATCCACAACTGATTTCCTCCTAATTGGATCTTTCAGTTGTCAGCCATTCCGAAGCACAGCACATAAATAGCAGTTAGGCTTCCCTTTCTCAGATCTCTACTGGCCACCTTGCTTTGTGCCTTCCAATTTGATGTTATTTGAGCTTTTTCACTTCAGAAAGAATGTTCACTGGGTTATGACATATTGTAAGCGCATGTGTATCTCAGCTTGTGGTCAGTGGGACACAGTAAAACAACTGTTTTTTCTTTTCATATGTATAAGAAAGTAAAATGAGGGGAAATAAATATCGTAAATGAACATTCAGTTCAGCTTAATCTTTTTTATTAATGAAAACCATTCTGCCCATGCTGCATCTTAAATTAACTGATTTTTTTTAAGAAAATTGCTTTTGGATTTTAAGTAAAAAAATAAAATTGAGAAGCAATTTGACCTGTGTTAAGCTCTAGGATTTCCAATACACATTAGCTTTCTGTAGTATTCTGAACAATTTTTTCTAATGTCCATTTGCTGTTGCTACCATGCATGTATATTTATAATTTTCACAGTATTAAGATAAACTGTTCAAGTGCATTCAAAATGAGATAGCATTAGTTCATCGCTTAAATTCGACAAACTTGCTAGCATGGCATGCTGTTTTGCAATGAAGTATGCATCTAGATAGGCTAAGTGATGATAATTTCCAGGGAGTTCATGTAACATTCATCAAATAATGACGTAGCATTTTCAGAAGCAGAGTAACAGCTTAAATTATTTTCAGATTTGTCTCTAGTAAGTTGAAACAGAGGGACAAACTGAAGATAAAATACTAAAATATGCATTAAATTATTTTTCTGAATTTTAATGAATTTGAAAAATATTTTTAAACAGTGCCTCTCATTTGATAAACGTTTATGTTGCTGCTGCTTACCAGTGTTTGAGCAGCCATAGTTATCTCTGGAAGCATTTTCCAAGAGCTTGACTGCTTGGCAAGTACAAAAGACATTGTGAACGTGTTCACAAAATCCTACATTTGGCGAGTACTCTACAAATTAAAATGCTCTTGTAAGTGAATAAGAAACTAACAGAACGCCTTTATAAATTGGACTTCCTGATATTATGCAATATAAACAAGCCTTACATGTTCACTAAAAACAATTCCTGACAGAAGACACAGCTGCAATTTAAAATCTATTTTGAAAATGAGCATAATACAATGCTTGCCTTTGGTTTACTATATTCACTTTTGCTGATATAAATGAGAACCTGAGGTGGAGGTTTAAGAAATACCAAATGTTACACAGACTGTTGCATTATCTTTAAAGCTGATTTGTTTATCCTCAACTCTGTACATTAGTTCAGAGTCCAGTTTCTCATTTTGGTTTCCCAAGGACCCTCAGTTGAGGCTGTGTGTAACCACAGCCTTTTAATCTTTTCTTTGCTCTGTAACTTAAATGTGAATTCTGGGCAGTTGCTTTGCTTTGTTTTCTCTTGCAGTGCCAGGACAGAGAACCTTCCTTCAGTCTTGGTGTGATATTTCTGCTCACATTAACTTACAATTCTCTCTAGCTGAGCTGCCACGTGTAGTTTATTTATGAAATTGCTTGCTGCCAACTGAAGATGGGAGTTGTATGTGCATCTGATATGGGTCAGCACATGTTGGACAGCTATACTAAAAGCAAATTACAAAAGCTTATTTTGCCAGAAGTAGCTGCTGAGGATGTCTAAATTTTCTAACAATCTGGAGTTTACTGTATAAAGTAGGGATTGTGAAAAATGTGTACTCCCAGGTTAGTACATGCTAGCTTTCTGGCTTTGAGAGTTCTTTTGGTGGTGTTTTTCATTTCAGTGTTTTAAGAGCAGTTGTTGGAAAGTGATTGTACTGAAACCATTTGAATTGGAAACATCCAGCTCCCCACTTCCTTCGTGTTGTGATGCTTTGGATTACGGGATATATGTACATTTTTTCAAATTACAGAACAAAATAACGGCTGTTTTTCATTGTCTTGTAGATTTTGGAGGAGCAACATATAATAATGAGCGGCGACCCTATGGTTTTTGGTTTCCACCTGAGCATCATTCAGAAGAGGATATGAGAAGGCAAAGACTTCGTAGGTTTGAGAGACAATGAAGTTGGCAGATGTAAATTGTAAAGTGCTACTTCGGAGTTACTAAAATATTTACAGATTTGCTTGTTTTTTTCTTTACTACTAGTTGCAAAACTGCAGAAGATTTTGTGAGTTCAGGCTTAAAATTGGAACTCTCGTAAAAATGAGATGGGAATCAAAATGTGATCTTTGTCAGTTGCCATTGTGATCCATGTTAAATATGGAAGAAGACTGATGGTTTCACCAAACTTTTTTCCCTGGAGTTCTTTTGTGTAGCTTCAAGAATTCCTTGGCTTTTTGGCTGCTGGTATTCTCAGACAACGGGTTTTCTTCATCACAGAAAAAAATACTTTTCAAATGTAATTTTAAAACTATGCAATTCTTTCCTACATATTTCCCGTTTTTCTATGATGGATAACTCTTTTGGGATTGGCATGTGAATTGTCACTTGAAAAGACTGCTTTGATGACAACAGTTAGAGCATAGGAGTCTAGGCTTAAGCTTTTCCACAGTTTTGTGAACTGTGTGGAAAAATAGTTGCAGCTAATGTTATCCGAAGGAGTTATTTAATAGAACCTTTAGTGTTTCAGTCTGCCTTAAAACATGCCATTTAGGGTAGAGCTTGAGTGTGATAAAACTGAGTTCCAACTGCTTATTTCCTAAAACCAATCCTAATATTTACATTTTAAATTAAAAAAAAAAAAAGCTTTCCTTTACAGAGTTGAAATAACTTGTTAGGAGTTTTATGGAAAGGGAGATGGATATGCCATACAAAGAATATATTTATTTGTTAACTTATACTTTTTAGAAGTAACTATTTTCCTTTTTAATAAGGCTTAGAAATTGTATCATGTATATGCTGTTTATGGAACTAAAGAAATTCTACTATTTTTCTGTATGTATCTCATCTGAGGTCCAGTAGCCATGTTAGTAAGTTTGCAGACTTGCAGAGATCTTGCCTTAATATAGTTTTCCTTGAATTCTTCATTTTCTACAAAGCACTTCTTGACCCAACTCCAGAGCAGTTAACAGCAGACCAGAGAGCTCGGTTGTCATTTTGGACAGGTCCGCTATTCACTGCTTGTCGCACAGTAGCCGTCCTGCTTATGGCATATTTGCCTGTTCAGTAATGTTAATTAATGAACCTGAAGGTTTTTGAGTATCTATCATTCAGAAAAAATATTCATTGCCTAGACTTTTTTCCTTGTAAGGGAAGAAATTCATCTGAAACTGGGGACACTCCTGTAACTATTTTCAGTCCTGAAGAGGTGTGATTGCACAAGAATGATTTGATTATTGTCCTTTGGCACAGAATTTTTTGAATCTCTTCAGCACTCATTTGGTGAAGTGTTAGGATGAGCAGTTTAATGGTTTCTTTCCAGGTACATGTGATCACCAGTCTGTGCTTTATGAAGTCTACATCTCTATGGAGTTACAGTTTGAGTGTAAAACAGTGCTGTATTTTTCATACAGAAAAGAAAAATCTTGAAACTAAATCTGTGATTATGTTTAAGTAGAGTACACCTTCTGGTTTTAATTAATGTATGTAGGGGAAGCTTTTGTTTGCTGAAAAATGCATAAGCTGTTCCCCATCTGTGCCATTCTCACTTTCACCATCTTTCTTACACCTACTGTTGATTGTATGCCAAGAAGCAACACAATATTGTTATGCTGGATATGTGGCTCAAGGCTCTGAGAGCCAACAGACATGAATGCAATGTGACTTTGGATGTACTTGTTAAGGTAATACCAAAACACTGTTGATATTATGCACAGTGTTTTCTGGCAGATTCTAAGACAGTAGGTAAGTAATGGTGAATTTTTGTGTTCTTGGTCTTGCTGGTTTTCAATATGTGTCTTGTTTGTTATTCTGTGCCTACTGAGTATCCTGGAAAAAACAGAGCAGATACTCATAACTTATAGTAGGCTAACTCTTCTATGCTTTTGAAAACTAAATATTAAAGAAATGCATAGGATTTGCATATTTTGCTCAGGGTATAATAATCATGCGTAAAGGAAAAGGAAGTAGTATTGGTTCCTCAAACTAAACTTAATGCTCTGGTCAAGCTTGTGTAATTAAAATAACAGTTTAACGGACAATAAATTATTTTAAACCACTGGATTTCACTAGTCAGTTGAAAGAAAAAAGTAAAATCAAAAACATGATTACAAATTTAAAAGCACTTATATGCTTTTGTAAGGGAAGGTTTGGAATACCAACCACATGAGCAGTAACACAGGAAGTTCCTCATACTTATATTAGTAAAAAGGAGAGATCTTGTTAGTATGTCTTATATAGGGGGTCTGTTTTGGTCCCCCTATTCATTCTTGTTTTGTCAAGCACTTGCAATAAAATACTTACAAAATTGTCAGTACTAATAGTTTTCACTTTTTCGTGTAAAAAATTGAAATAAATTTTTTTTACATTTCAAACTGTCTGTTTTTCATTATAGTAATAAGGCATATATTTTAAGTAGCAGAGCTGCCACAATATTGTTAGAAATGAAGGCTTGTGATACTGAGGAGGGTAGATTATTTACATCGGGACTAATTTTGCTTCTTTTGAATTTAGTGGAAGTTTTAGGATTGGATTATTGGCAAGTTCCAATATTTATAGTGTTTTAGAAATTTTAACAGAATGATTCTTTAGTAAGGCCTTACCATTCATTTAGGTTGAGAGCCTTCATGATGGTAGATGCAAGTCGCAGATGAGTTCCTAACATATGCTGTGTTCCACTGTCTCTTCAGGGACAAAAATTCAGGGCAATGTACATAAGTGAGTATTCCACATTGAATATTTTCTGTTTAGTGGCTAACTCTACATAAAATAAGGATTTTTTTTTTTAAGAAAGAGTAGTTCTGCTTTTAAAATAATAAACCAACACTTTAACACTTGAAGTTTAATTCCTTTGTTTCAGGAGCTGCGATTTCTTGTGAATATTTTACGCTTTGTCTAAGTTCTGTGATCAGGTACCATATATGAAATTCTACCCCCTTAATCCTAATCAGCAGACTTGTTAACAGGCCCATTCCTGAAACTTAAAGGTTGAATGACCTAACATTTTTACTGCTTATAAATATTGGTTTCTCGCAGTCCAGGAATTAAGATGTGGTTAAAGAGCAGTGTTTAACTTTTAGAAATTCTTTTCCCATTTCTGTTCTGTCTTTAACCTAAGGTAAATTACACATTCATGTGTGTATGCTTTTTCCTGGCAGTACCAATTCTAAGAGATAAAGTGCCTTAAAAAAAAAAAACTGACAAAATGGTACTTGTACATGCTCCACACCACAACAGGAGAGATTGTGCTAGATGAGTGTTGGTGGCAATATTCTCAGTACAGGCTGTGAGATCAAAAATCTGTCCTGCTTCCCTTAAATTGTCATCACCTGAAATCAGGGTAAGTAAATATTGACAATTTTCAGCTTTCAGTTGTAGAAACCTTTCTAAAGGAAAATTACCCTTTCTAAAGGGTCTAAATCTTGTAATAAATACCCATATCCATTAACTCCAAGCTGAGAAAGAGAATGAGTTTTCCATACAATTTCATATGGTTTGGGTGTTTTGTTTATATTCATGTATGTGCTCAAAGGGTAAAGCAACTGGGTTAGTAAAAGACAAGACTGAGTATACGTATGATAGCAGTCTTCTGCTTCATGAGAACAGAGATAAGTTCATCTCTTTTCTTCATTGACAAGAAGAAATTGACAAGAAGAAATTGCCTGATTTGCAGCAAAATGAATGTAAGCAAAGGATTTAACCATATTGATAGTGAAGCTTTGTAATAAGCTAGGGATACTCTGCAATTTCCTTCTTTAGTCTTTTTGGAGCAGGTTAGATAAATATCTCTTCAGGGGTGTTAAACATCTATTGTTTACTTCCTCTTGCCTTAGTGGAAAGTGTTGGATTGTGTTAGGTCCTTCACTAAATGATCCATTACAGGGATCATTTAAGAGCTATTGGAGGGAAGACCACTTCTGTGAATCCAGCAACTTGTGTAGTATTTTCCTTACCCATGTAGCAAGGTGAGGAATGGTTCCTAAATGTATACAATATTGAGCATGGAATGACCTTTTTGCTGACTCCTTAAAATTAGTTCAAGTGTATACATAGTCTTCTCAGATGCAGAAGTGTGTATTGTGTATTCCTTTGCCTAATTAACAAATGGATTGTGTAGTTCTTAATTAGCTAAATTCAGATATACCGTTAACAATGCAACTCAACTAGCTTTGGTAAGATTTCTTCCCTTTGCATTAGTTCAAAGTGTAATTCAGCAACGATTTGATAAGATCTTTGAAATAGCTGGTGTGCAAGAGTCAAACTTCCCACTTTCATTCTGACCAGTGTTTTGGAGAAGGAAAAAAAAGCTTAGGTCAGAGTGGCCTTCCTGAAAAATTGCCT
This sequence comes from Anseranas semipalmata, assembly GCA_013399115.1. NCBI lineage: Eukaryota > Metazoa > Chordata > Aves > Anseriformes > Anseranatidae > Anseranas > Anseranas semipalmata. The sequence continues at coordinate 953,745 of VXAA01002339.1, forward strand.
AAGAATGAGCATCTAAAACGGTGATATTTGTAATCAGTGCTTGGAAGACTAAATTCTGCAAAAGATCTTGCTTTTCTGTGTAGTGATACTTTGTTCTACCAAGCTGAACATGATGTTTTGGGGCTTGAATACTTTATTCCAAATCTTTCCATAAACTACTAAAATGTGTAACTTCAAATACTGTGAGCTCAAACCTGTCTCCTTCTGAGAAGCAGTCAAGCACTGTGTGGTGGTTGAAAAGGTGAGTTTTGCTATGAGGTGTTTTTAGGTGCTGAAGGCTATCGGCTATCTACATTATACAGACTTACCATGTGCTTATGTAAATTCCAGAATGATTTAGAGCTGTTTTTCCACTTTACACTTATAAAAATATCACCTCTAATTGAACTTCCGATACATTCTGGAACATCTAGATGAAGTGACCAGAAAAGGGGAAAGTTTAAGTACACAGAGCAGTATCTGTTTGAATGCTGCTGATGAATTTTTTTTTTCCCCCACATGGCTAATTTTCAAGCTGGTTAAGTTGGGCAGAACTTCAAAGGTATATATTTTTTTAAATGCTGATTTCTAAAATAGTATCCAGTCATGAAATAGATTCCCATTTTGATGAAGCAATTGCTTCACTTGCCAAAAAGGTTTTTACCACAACTGTTGTTTCCAGAAGTCTTTATCATTTCAGAGTCAAGGCAGATCAGCTCTGTCCTGGTCTGACTGCCCCTCTTCACAACTGGTTTTTGAGCAATCCTTTTTCTTGCAAACAACTGTTCCCTGTTACTCTTTTAATTGACCAGTCATCCCTGTGGTCTTGAATGCTTTTTTTCTTCCTTGCCCAGAGAGTTGATTCCAGAGGGCATGTAGAGAATTAGAACAAGTCCTCATTTGCAGCCTTTTTCTAAGTATGGAAGACTGAATACAATTAGAAGTTATTTAAGGATTGCTTGTGTAAGACCTTGCAAGGCCAGGCTTCAGTCTGTAAAGTGATGTCACTTACCATGGTCTGTCTGGAACACCAGAAAGTTCCCCAGATGGATGGGGTTTGTTTCCTGAATTTGGATCTTGGCAATACTTAAAGAATTGATGAGGGTTGATGTTGTGGTCTCATGTCCTATGCTAGAGGGCTTGCATGGTCACTGTAGACTGGCTATCTTCAGCTGTTTATTGGGAAGAGATGGCATGAAATCAGATCAACCTCAGTTTTTCCTCAATTAATAGTGTACTTTGAAGCTTTAGGGGCATCTTTTTCAAAAAAGGAAACAAGACTCAGGTTGATAGGTAAGAGATGTGCCCATCAACTTGTACCACTCATTTTTTAAATTTACCTTAAACACAGAAAAAACGCATTTAGACTACAAGGCTTACATATTTTTTGACTTATATATATATATTTTATTTCACTGGTGCTTATGAACCAGCCAAAGTAGGAAAGAGTTGTTTTGGTTAAGAGTTTACCCTGGAAGAATTCCTGGAACAGTTTTGCCTAAATTTGTTGCATATAATAGTGCAGTTCTGGGAATGAGTCTTTAAAGAGTTTTTTGATCTAGAAATAGACTGCTGTTGCTCCATTCCCTCTTAACTGGTAGCCTGACAAAGCTTTATCTGCTGCCCCTGCCATGTGCCAGTAAACTCTCAGGGAGTTTTCCAGGAAGCAAAACAGCTGTGCTGTCACTGCTGGCCCAGGCCCTCATCAGTCTTGTCCCCAGGAGCAGGTTCTGTAAAGGTAACCTCACTGGCACTTTCACACATCCATAGTTAAACTACTCAATTCAATAGGACTTTACACAAACATGCATCTATTTTCCTTCCCAGGACTGGGGCTTCAGTCCAAATGGAATCCTGTTCCAAATGGAAAAAGCACCTACAGGCATTTTCTAAATGAAATAGTGTACGGGAAGCCTGTTCTCTATCCCCTGTGCCATCTTTCATTTGACTTTTTTGCTTGCAGCATCCCTTTTTTCCTGAAGATTTCAACATTATAATTGTGCCTGGTCAAAGGAATAAAATCAAATGACTCAGAAAGCTTTCTAGCCATATAGAGATCTGTAACTTGACTGTCTTTAACTCCTACGTGGGGGTTAGCATGTGACATTGGGCTCTCCTGTTAAGGAGCTGTATTGGGTGTAGGTGCTGGTAGCAGGCAGGCTGCTGGGGTGGCCTCTCTGGGAGGAGGCCGGGGCTGGACACAGCTTGTTCCTGCTGGCTCCACGTCGGACCCACCACAGGGCATGGCTTTACCTCTCCACCAAGTTGGTGGTGCCTCTGTGAAAATAAAGGGTAGGAAATGCTGGGGGGAGAGAAGAGGAGGGAGCAAAAGTGAAAACCAGCAGACGGAACACCAAGGTCAGAGGAAGAGGAGGCAGTGCTCCATGGTGGCAGACCCCTGAAAAGGACTGCGGCCCATAGAGGACCCACACTGGAGCAGGCACACCCCAGAAGAGACTGTGGTCTGCAGAGGAACCCATGCTGGAGCAGGTACAACCCCAGAGGACCACAGCCCATGGAGGACCAATGTCAGAGCACAGGAAAACAGCGAGGAGGAGAAGCAGCAAACTGCCATGTACCTGGAACCCCCCGCACTTTGTGCCACCAGTTGCCTCACTGAAGGGCCTGAAAGTCACCTGCAGCAATAACAAGGATGCAGGAGAGGAGCCTGCAATGAAGTTAAGCCTGGGAAAATGGGAGGAAAGGCATTTCAAGGTTTGTCACCTTGTTTCCCAATACCAACATCAGTAATTAAATTTATAAATTTATAAATTAAATAAGCTAATTGGCAATAAATTGTTACATTGCCTAAGCTGAGTCTGGTTAGTCTGTGTGTGTGTGTGTGTGCGCGCACACGTGCAAGCAAGCGGCTGGGAGCTGGGTCTGGTCCATGGCGGGCACACTTCCTTCGTGGGAAGCTGCAAGTTTGGGGCTGCTCGCAGAGGTAACAGGCCCCAGGTAAGCTCAGTTTGGAGTTCAGGTGTCTCTTCTTTTATCTCATTCTGATATCAGGTTTTAGTGTATGAATTCTGGACTCTAAATACAGAGATTTTACTTCACATGAATCAATTTGAAGTATGCTTTAAAGAATATAATTTTTACAATAGAGCACAATTGTGATAAAATGAGTGACAGCTAATTTCAGTTTTGCTTTAGTCTCTCCCTGCTTGTATACTTTCTGTATATCAAACGATGAAATTCACTTGAAAAGACAATTTTCAGCATTAGACCTGTGCATTTCTTTCCCTTTCTAATGAAAAACAGCAAATGAAGCAAAAATGGCCACGTTTAACAACAGCTCAGGGCTCAGGCTATGCAGCATTTTTCTTCCACTGTTATTCTCCAGAAATCCTGATGGGGAGAGATGTGGAGGAGAGACAATCTAACACCTGCCCTGGGGATTTGCCATGGGTTAGAGACAGGTTCTTCTCTGCTTCACAGGCAATGGGCGTCGTGGTTTGCTAGGGTGACAGGAAGGAAGACTCGCATTGTAACTGAAGGGTTCTGAATTTAATTCCAGGGCAGTTCATCCTGAACGGCTGTAATGCCAGTGACCTCAGAGCATAGCCAGCATAATTTTCTGCGTTGCTATTAATAATCTGCCTGCTGTGTAGGAAAATATTTGCTTCTCTACGGGACCTACACAAGATCCAAAGCTCTTGAATGCAACAGTAAGGGTTATTTGGACTATAAGGACTAGCACAAGGGTGTTGCCTTAGAAGTGTTTTAACTTCTAGGAATAGTTTCAACTATACCTTTTTACATCTAATTTCATAATTAGATCCCATATGAATAATTTACCTAATTGTTTTCTGTGTATAGTCACTGGTCAAATGATTGCAGGATTAGAGTACCTGCTGCTTTATAATTTGGTCTGTCTTATTTGCTTTATATTAAGCAATCTATCTGTAACTTCATTTTGAATTAGTATCACATTTGACAAATGCCTTAGCTAAGCATGACAGGAACTTAAGCAGCTATTAGGTATTCTAAGGTACCAGTAATAGCTTAAAAATACATCTCCACTATTGTATGCTTTTATAGAAAATAGTAAAAACATAACTGGCACATGTACAAAAACTCTGCATCAAAATCACAGAAAAACATGATTGTTTTACATCATGCTTAAAATCAAACAAGAACAAGATGGCAGAGAGCCATATAACAGCTTATTTAGAGGTTGGGTGCTGCACTTGGGCCACAACAACCCCATGCAGCGGTATAGGCTTGGCCAAGGGAGGCTGGGAAGTTGTCAGGTAGAAAAGGACCTGGGGGTGCTGGCTGACAGCCAGGAGAACGTGAGCCAGCAGTGTGCCCAGGTGGCCAAGAAGGCCAATGGCATCCTGGTCTGCCTCAGAAGTAGTGTGGCCAGGAGGACAGGGAGGAGATTGTTCCTCTGTGCTTGGCACTGGTGAGACCACACCTCAAGTGCTGTGTTCAGCTGTGGGCCCCTTGCTACAGGAAGGACATCGAGGTGCTGGAACATTGTTCAGAGAAAAGCAACGAGGCTGGTGAAGGGACTGGAAAACAAGACTGAGGAGGGGCTGAGGGAATTGGGGTTGTTTAGTCTGGAGAAGAGGAGGCTAAGGGGAGACCTGATCACTCCACAACCACCTGAAAGGAGGTTGCAGTGAGGAGGGTGTTGGTCTCTTTTCTCAGGTGACAAGTGACAGGATGCAAGGAAGCAGCCTCAGGTTGTACCAGGGGTGGTTGAGATTGGGTATCAGGAAGAATTCCTTAATGGAAAGAGTGGTTAGACATTGGAACAGGCTGCCCAAAGAAGTGGTGGAGCCACCATCCCTGGAGGTATTTAAGAGATGTGTGGATGTGGTGCTTAGGGACATGGGTTAATGGTGGACTTGGTTGTGTTAGGCTGATGGTTGGATTTGATTATCTTCAGGGTCTTTTCCAACCTAAATGATTCTGATTCTATTCTATGATTCTAGATTATTGGGGCTGTGATTCTTACAGATGTTTTTAAGACTTTTTTGTGTACTAGTTCAAGTTGGAGGAACAGAGATCCAACTCCATCCAATCCCATTTCATTCCATCTTATGTCTGTCTTATTAAGACAAAGCTTTCATTAACATAGTGTATAAGAATTTCTTCATTATTTACCTAAATGCAGTTAGTACCATAAGCCACACTGTAAATATTTCTAGCAAAACAGCTGCTCTTTTCCAGAGTGTCTTACCTGAAAAGAGGCTGCAAATGAATAACAGAAGCTGGTGAGTACTGCCAGGAAAATCTCCTGAGACCTAAATGTGGAATTCTTTAAATCCATGGAAGAAATGGGGATCTCATGTGAGGAAAACAGGATATTCAGCTTCTACTAAGCGTAAGCTGAAGCTACTAGCACAGCGTGGTTTTAGATGTGACCTTCCTGGAAATCCAGTTTGCCCACCTTATAGGGTAGGTGACTAAGACATGGTGCTCCCCTTCACAGGCTGCTTTCTTCTCACAGGAATGAGCTCTGAAGTTCCTCAGCACCTCAGCAAGTCGCAGCCTTGGTTTTCACTTCTAAACCTGAAAGCTGGTCTTGTGCATGTAGGATGCTGTCTGAAGCAGGAGCAGATTAAGTTCTTTTGCAGATTAGTCCCTCCTGAAAAAAACTGCATGGCATGCCGGATTTGAAGGGAAGAGCATGCAGCTGTTATCACTGAGCTGTGAACTGAGAGGTGTGCCCAGTGCCAGTGGGCAGCTAGGACACAAAAGGGGCAACGTTTCCCTAGACAGGTGGGTACAGGAATGTGTCCCAAGAAGGCTTTTAACTGCTTCCCAGGTGAAAGAGCAGGAGAGTTGACCACCATGGCAGCACAGCAGATCAACATGGTTTGGGTGGTTTTGCCAGAAAGGACTTGCAGCCTGATGTATTTACATTTGAATGGAGTTACTCTCTGTTTTATCTTCTTCTGGCTAGACTGGAATATCTGTTTTTCCCACTTTTTGAGTTTGTGTATCCAAATGTTGTCTGATCAGCTGATTGTGATGGCTTCAGAGGGAGTTTTCCTTGAATTAGGACTTTTGGATGTGCATCTCAGTCTGTTTGAAAATCCTTCTGCTTGTGTTCTCTTTGTGAACACATTGAAATGAAAAGTGTTGGAAAAGTATTTTATTCCATCCTACTAAAAAAAAAGTTTTTTTTTTTTTTTTAATGATAAAAGGAGTATTTCTGGCCCTTCTGCAAAAGGTGAATTCTCCAATCAGTGTGTTTTCAGTAATTTCACCATAACTTAAATGTGCGTTTTTCTGGTTTTATAGCTGAATGAAGTAAGTATAGATACATTTATTTTTTTCAAAAGGTGATTAGTCCTTAAACTTATATATAAAAAAAAAAATAACAGTTAATGCTTTCAATAATAAAAAGCATATCTAGAGCTATGATTCCATAAGACTCTGAAAGGTGACAAATTTTTTCAGTGGTGTATTTACTAAAAAAAAAAAGCAAAAAAAAGCAAACAATTAGCTTCAGGTTCAGACAATTGTCCCAAGACTTCTTATATTCATCACACAAGTTCCTTCATTTTATTGCCATGCTACAATGTCTTTTCAATTAATATTAGAAACTGCTTTGTCTTCTTCAGCTGCTTGGATTGGAGCTTAATAAGTTAACATAACTGCTCTTAGGAATTAATTGTGAATATAAATATAGCTTTTTAAGGTTTCATTATCTCAGCTAATTTTATTTTCTTACATAATCTGCTGTCAAATGGATTTGCAACTTTTTGTTGCTTGTGAAAGCTCAATTAACAGTTCTTTCACAGTTTTGTTCAATACTGCAACAGTAAGACTTTGATCTTCATTGTTTTTATTATGTGTAAGCATGTGTTTTTAACAATTACATTTTTTCCTTCCCTCAGAAACAGCTTGTGCAAGTTTCTTTAGCTTGGGAAATTCAGCTATAGGGCTTTAAGACACTTGTGTTTGCACATCGGTATCTATACATCTTTTAAGGGATAATTATTTATACTATGCCATATAAATGTATGTACTCCTTCTGTTTTATGCCAACAGAATGGCACAAAATGCCAATTCTAACAGAAAATCCATTGTCTTGCATAATCATGTATGTTTCATTGGTATTCCAGATGTAATTCAACCCTCCAAGTTCAACTTGCTAAATGTATATTATGGTAGTGTACTCCAGTGTGACAGAACTTCATTTTTTCAATTGTTTACACTGGATTTTACTATCTGTAGATGTGTGCACATGGATGAGACTCAATAGATGCATCTTTCCATCTTATCCGTTCAAACAAAAAGAACAGAGCTCCACACTTTAAAATATATTCACATATTAAATACTGTTTAAATCTTTAGCATGTTTTTCCTTATGCAGTCTCACTCTAGCTGTTAATTTGTTTCACTCGTTAACCATGCTTCAGGCATACTTGACATCTACTGATTTTTTTCCTCTGCTCTTGTCCTTCTTTAAGAGTTCCTGACAAGGGGGCTGATGCAAACTGCAATTCAGGCATCACTGTTGTTAGCCAGAAACTGTATTCGTTCGCAAAAAACTGACAAGTTCCTCGCTGACCCTGGCATTCAATGAATGGTGCTGATCTGAAGTCTTCTAAGCAACTTCCAGGTGACATAAGGGACTGTCCACCACCCTGATCACCAGATCCAGTGTGCTGGAAAGAACAATGAAAGAACTTGATAACCATGCATGAAAAATAGGTAAATGATGTTAGTGTCTTTTTTTTTTCTTTAATTGCTTTTAATTGCACTATTTTTGGTGATCTCAGGTTGGAGTAAACTTCATTTGCCAGAGAAAATTTTAATCTCAAAAGTCTAGAACCAGATCTCTTATTTTCCTAGTATTTATCAAGCTGAAGAAAACAGTAATCCAGGTGGTTTCTAAATGACGCTCTTCAATCTGAACTGCTTCTAATATGACTAGAGGACAGCACTGAAAAGAGCTGGACCTCTAATTCATAGAATCACAGAATGGTTTGGGTTGGAAGGGACCTTAAAGCCCACCCAGTTCCAACCCCCTGCCATGGGCAGGGACACCTCCCACCAGACCAGGCTGCCCAAAGCCCCATCCAGCCTGGCCTTGAGCACCTCCAAGGATGGGGCATCCACAGCTTCTCTGGGCAGCCTGTGCCAGTGTCTCGCCACCCTCATGATAAAGAATTTCTTCCTAATGTCTAATCTAAAGCTACCCTCCTTTAGTTTAAAGCCATTACCACCTGTCATTATCACTACACTATTGACACTTTCTGAAAAGTGCCCTTGTACATGAAAATTCCACCGTTCGTTAATGACAAGCATGCAAAAATCTTTACAATTTTAAGAAACGTGTAGCTTAAGGCTATGCCTTTAATGTATATATGCTCATGTGCCCAGACTTACCATCAAAAAAGAATATCCTATCCAAAGACTTCTCCAGTTCATTGGGCAGGGAGGAATTGACTGATCTTGGCTGTGAACTGCTACTGCTTGGGCTGGGGCTTCACATACAGCACATCTGCTTATATATGGTTGTATTTCTTCTTCAGAGAGCGGCGTCATTGGTAAAGGAGCAGCACTTGACAACCAGTAAGACTTATCATTTCGACTGGCATAGTAGCAAACTTGGTTGATATTACAATAAGTAAAGGGCATAGTATTAAATACAGGAAGACAAGATCCTGCTAGACCTGAAAATAATAATAATAATTAAAATAAATTACTTCAGTTCTTTCCAGATAAGTTGAAAATAATCTTCTGGCCAATGTTGCTGCAAAACTACAGGTTTGACAGGAGTTAAGTAATTCACATATCTTAAATCTCCTACGTTCCTTACAAAAATGGCTAGTTATATTGTAAACAATTTTTTTTAACCAATCAGTACTTTCATTTGACCAATAACGTTTAGTTTCGTCACAATCCACTATTTAAACATGATGCAGTTTGTCACCATGGGAAGCAGTTATCATAACAAATTTCTTAGCTGTGCCAACACTGAAAAATAAATTAGGCAGGAGATCATAGAATCAATCCGGGGAGACCTCATTGCGGCCNGGTGGCTGGTTTGAAAGGAGATTAGCTATTTACAAACTTATTAGAAGCAGTGAAAAACCAAATGCCAACTCTGATAAAATAGAATTTTTTGTAGAGTATGACAAACCCTTGCTACCAGTCCATTAAGCTGAAATCTCAGCAGCTGTTCTACTGCGTTCCAGAAAGGTTTCACGGACTCTCAAAGTGAAATAAAATGACTGAAAGACTTCAGAGCCACTCCTGCAAAATCTTCATCAGACAGACATCAGTGGGAATTAAGAAGTGACTGGTGCATACTTCAGAAGTGAAGTTCTTCTCCCAGAATTGAATTAAGAACAGTTTCGTAATAACCTATCTAGTTAACAACAATAATCATTGCAGATATGTTCTGCCTTGAATTTTGTGTATGATGTATTATTTCTGTAATGCTCCCAAGCCCTAAAGTGTTCTTTAAGGGCATGTGATGTTTCTATACAGAAGCCAATTTTATTTATCACTGATAATATTCCATACCAGTAATAATAAGGGATCTGGAGTAGCCTGCCAGGAAAATGCCTGCAAAAAAAATACACTGGTCACAGGGAACAAGGACTTTTATTGTATTTGGCTCTTATTTTCACTGTTATAAGGCATTCCGTTACCAGCTGTGGTTATCCTGGGAAATGCCAAACACATAATAGTGAAAACATTTCAGAACAATGCTGCTGTACTAAAAATGTTTAAAAGAATAATTTAAAAAAAACACTTTTTTTTGTCCAGCCAATGAGGTCCTTGATCTTTCCTCCTAGTAGATTTTTCTGCCTGTTGCATAACAAGATGACAATAATTTAGGAAATTACTTCTATGCAAACTGCAACCAAACAGTTTTTTCAGGCTGCAAGTCAGGCCACTTACATAGACAGTTAACTCTAGTCGGAATTGTGTATGTAGAAGAAATAACCCAAGATACCAGAAAGAGCTATCTTTGGGAGAAATTCTGTCTTTTCCTCAAAAAAAAAAAAANAAAAAAAAGAAAGAAAGAAAAATTAGATTCTGGCTGTCATAAGCACACAATTCTGTATATGACGCAAAATTTTATTTGTAAAGCGTATTTATGCTTTCCAACCATCTAACCTAAGCAGCTATTTTTCCCAAGATACCTCTACAGTAAAGGGGAGTAAGATCCTCCAGGGAGTTATTTCAGATTGCCAAATGAGATTCCTGATCTAAGAGAATCTCTCCCGTGAGTTCAAAGACAGCCCAAAATAACTAGCCAGGATGTGTGAAGCAAACCAACCCTAACTCTGGAAATTAGTTTTGAGTCTGTAGTAAATAAGTAATTGATGATTCTTTGCTGTGCTCCATTTGACTTGTCTTTCATTGTATAGATCACACCATATTAGACCTTAACCAAAGAGCAATTACCATATACTGCAATACGTACCAAGATCTTGATTATGAGCTTTTTCTTGTCCTTCCAGGTACAGCAGACTATAGCCAGTCCATAATTTTGGCATCCCCTGTGGACAGAGTGGTTCTCTGTCTGACTGACTGTGAAGGACAAGCAAGAATCCACTTGAAGATCTAATATGGGGGCCTGGTGGTCCTGGGATACCAGTCTGGCCAGGTGGACCTTATCGTACATAAGAGAAAAGGTAAAATAAATTTGCTTTCATGAACACGTAGCTAGTGGGAACATCTATCTTTTACTGTATTTTAGTGTTCAGCAAGGGGTTCCTGACTGAATCTGATATGACTTCAGAGGTTGTTTTGGGCAATAAAGACACCAGTAGACTCATGTTATCCTTCTTACTGGAGAGAAATGAACTGAATTGCCACTGAATGCTTCACAGCTGGCTTTTCTATTGTGCCTCTGTCCTATGCTGCATGGATATTCACCCATAAAGAAATGATGTGAGGTGGGCAATGGTTTCCCAGACTTACAGGGGTGACTTTGGACTGAATTTGAATCCCTGCAGTAACAGTCAATGCTCTTTCTTCATATGTTAAACCAATAGTTTATTAAAACGGCAGCCACAGCTGAAATACAATTTTAATTACTTGGACAATTGCACCATTAGCCCTGACTCAGAATTGCATACCTATTGATATATCGTGTTTAAGTGTGATTAATTGCTTTTCTGTTTGATCATGGATGCAGACATAAATTTTCTTTCATGGGGCATTTTTGTATTATGATATCAGTCACAAATGTAACTATCAGTGCTTGAACTGAGAGCGGGAAAGAGTGTCATGATATCTCAGGCTAGAGGTGGACGTATCCATGTATCAATTGACGGAGTAGGGAGAACTTAGTCTATGCCTCTTGCACATCTCCCCCCAAAAGTCATGTGACTAGGTAGCTGTAGGAATAGCACAGACAGGAAATCAAACTCTTGTTGAGTTGCAACTTTTGCTGAGTTCTTTGAAGGCTTTCTGAATTGGAGCCACTACTACCCAAAAACATCAAAGTTATTTTCAAAATGATGAAGTATCTGCTTATCCCATCCCATGGTGGTAAATTGGCAATAAAAAGCAACCATTCTTACCTTGTGGTCCAGTGTATCCTTGCTCTCCTATATGCCCTTGGTCACCAGGTTGTCCAGGTGCCCCAGGTAAGCCATCTTGACCTGGCAAGCCACATGACCCTTCTTCACCTTTTCTTCCTAGATAAATGTAAAGTATGCACTCTCCCTTCATACGGCTGCATTTAATGCTTATATATTGTCTAAACACAAACAGCATGCAAAGGGCCAGTCAGCAGGACTGACACCACCAAGAAACAACACTTAAGGAACAGAGAGGTGCAGAACTGCTTTCTGCTGGAATTGTCTTTACAGCTTATTCTCCTGGTGAATGCAGCAGTAGCTCAGAGGTGGGAGTTTAATAATAGCAACTGCTGATAAGGTTTTATGTTCTCTCTATGGAACTTGGGTGATTTACAGTTGAAATCAAACCATTGACAAACATTATGACAAGCCTCTTGCAGAATTTCAGCATCTGTACCATGTAAAGTGTTATAACATCCTATGGCAGGCCTTCATCTTTTAGAACTCAATTCAACAAAGTCTTCAAGTGTACTGAACTTCCTGTGAAGCAATACATGTATTAAAGTATTTATAGAACAGAGAGGGACAGCTGATTTGGACTACATCCAGTGGGGAAGGGTAAAGGCATTTTAGGTTCTTTACAGCCTCACCTTTTTATATTCTTCACAGATATACGCGTCTATATATATTAGCAGATAATGCTAATGAAGTGTGGTCACGACAGTAATAGATATTTCATACACAGGGCACAGATAGTGATGGTCCGGTTCATTGTCTACTTTAAACACAATCTGAATTATACTTGCCAGATATTGTTGTACTTAGAGTATTGGTTCTAATTAATGGTATGTGCTTCATTCCTTGCAAACTATACTATTGAACCTGCAGACTGAGTAATTTTTGAGGCTCCCACAACATTCAAAATTTTCCCTTTTTACTAAATTCATTAAGAAAATCCGAAACAGTCAAAACAATTTAACAGCTTGTCAATGTCTTTTGCATAATTATTTTGCCAAAGTTCAAGTACATGGAAGTTCTAGTAATACACTCTGCTTTTGCCAGTAAAACCTCTAGTTTTCTGATCTATGTAGTTTTCCCAGCAGGGAAAAGATTGAAATTATGCTCTGTTAATGAAAGGAAGGGCATTACTAAGTGTTTTTCATAATACCAGTGCAAGTATGTATCATTGCACTGCATGGTATTACAGAAACAGTTCTAAGGATGAAAACAGCAATTCAACCTCAAAACACCTCTTAGCTGGCAAAAATCAGTTAAGCTTTATACAATTATGTAGTTCACTGAAAATGCTATAAAATTTTGTAGTTCACTGCCATATGTTCACTTTCATGAGAGCAATGACCCCTGCAGGGAATCTCCTGGGAGCACATGATGGATTTTCTCTCTGGAGACACTGGATGTCCACTGCAATCACCACAACAAACTTTAACAAGTAAAAATGTCTAAAACCACAGAAGGGATTCCATTACCTAAACTGAAGACACTATAAAGATATGCTATATTGTTTTTCTGTGAAGATGGCAACTCTGTTGGAATCATCCGTACCCTCATCACCCTTGTTTTCTTTTCATCTATCAGAAGAATTTTTCAGTTGTCAGTCTTTCATTGCTTCTTTTTAAGATCTTTGGACAGCTTTCTTTTGTTACAACTTTTCAAGTTCTAACAGACAGAGCCATAGCTACCTCTCTGACTTCAGTATCTTTTTAGGATTTTGGTTAGCATAGCCTTATGAATCCTCCAAATATAACCTGTCTGGGCCAAACCACCAGTTAATACTAAACCATAGAGAGGGTTTGAGGCATTGCTTTTTATTTGTTGGTAAAAGGAAAAACACCATCTGAAGAATTTCTCTTTCTCAGCAGTGCATGATGCTTTTGCCCTCCCTGGCCTAGAAAAAGGGAATGTAGTGCAGGCAGTCTCAAGTAGCCTGGTTTAGCCATATTGATCCATCATCCTCAGCATTAACCAGTACACTACATGTTTCTGGAGACCACTATTAAATGTTTAAGGGGAAGAGATAGGGCAAAAGATTGAGAAGGAACAGACACTGATCCTTTTCAATTCCTTGTCTAAATGGATGAAATAGACATCCAAGATTTCAAAACACAAGTTTACCTTGGGGTCCAGGGTGACCTATTGGCCCTGATAATCCTATAGAGCCATCATCTCCTCTTTGTCCTGCTTCCCCAGGAGGCCCTGGGATTGCAGGGCATGAGTCATCTATTTTTCCTGGTTCACCAGGGTCACCTATTGTACGTAATAGGAAAGTACATTAGATTAAAATGACAACAACAAAAAATTGGGTAATAGCTCTGATGTGAAAAATAAACATACCTGTTGTTTTTGGTATTCAAGTGTATACTTTAATATTTTAAAACCTCGAGTTATTGAGACTCACTGCTTTTAATTTTACTCTTAGTCTTTAAGAACAGCATTTAACAGCATGGCAAGCATGTGTTAGCAAACATATGCTAGCTGGCATATTTCAAATATTTGGTGTACAGTTTCTGTCTTAATGTGCCCCAAACTGATTTGAGTTAAAGCATAAAGTCTACCCAACTTTAGCTCAAACACCTTAGCACATATAAAGATTTACAGCACTTTGCCTATTCTGTGGCTGTAAAACCCTCAACAAGCAGGCCAAAGAAAAAGAACTAACTCTTCTAACCCACAATATCCATTTAAAATAATAATAAACAATTGCCACATCTTGTGTTGAAAGTTACCAGGAGCTATTGGCTATTTACATTTTTGGAACAAAATCAGAATCTGTCAGTTTAGTCAGATTAAGAGCTTGGTGTCTGTACTAATCCAGTGTAGGATTCAAGATTTCAGCAAATTTTTTGTTAGAAAGTATCTGGTGTAACAACAACAACAACAAAGTGATAAATAATTGGAGACAAAGGTATTTTGCATGTCTAATTGACATCATAGCGTGAGACTTCTTCTCAGTGTAGCATTATTATGATATTGGTCTGCTTGGAAGTGCTAGCTATTTATGTGAAAAATCTATTAGCACTATGTTGTTGTGGCAGTTTCTACTATTCCTAGCAGCTAAACCAAGGATGCCTTCTAATAAGAGTGTAATGCATCTAAACAGATGGAAGACCAGATGAACAATAATCAATAGTCATCAACTTACCTATGAAACCTGAGGGATGTGAAAAATGGAAAGTAGATTGCAGCCATTGTGGTGTAAGTGGAAACAAGTTTCAGACATGCAAATTAGAGTAAAGAATGGAATGAGAACTGAAATCAATTACATGAGGTGATAAATACATAAACTATATATATATGTGTATAAATGCATAGTTCAGAAATCCTTACACAGCTCAAATGAGAAATCAATTTAGATTTTTTTCCAAGTTTGCTTAAATTGTTTGTATGCAAGTAAACATTAGTAAGATTGTTTTATATACAAATACAAAGATCACGGTTACAAAAGAATGACAATGAGCAACAAGTTCATAAGTACCTGTGGGACCTTTAGGACCAGGTTTTCCTTGAAAACCTTGGTCTCCTGGCTGTCCTATAGCACCGGGTGGGCCCTGTGGGCCATGGATTCCCATAGGACCTGGAAAGAAAACAGTTGTGTGGTTGCATTCTGAGAAGGTGAACACATAAATAAGATGAAGTCTGGCTGCTTGAGACAGCTAAACTCTGTTGTCTTGCAAAAAGAAATGCACCTTTTCCCCTTCTTTCCCTAGTCTTGAACTGAATTAAAATTTGACTTTTCTTTTTGTGGAGATTAGAAGGGATTTGTGTAGATAGGGCTACTCTACAGTGTGGAGGAAGCTGTGTTTAGATCCCTGCTTTCAAACTAAGGAATCTGTCGAAAGCCCAGAACTATTGATATGGGGCAGATGTGAGACACCTAGTTCAAACATCTGCAGCTTCCATGGTTTCTCAAGACCACTGTAGACAGGGTCAAGGTTTACTTTATCTGGAAGACTCAAGTTTTAGTTTTACCTCAGAATCTCAGGTCGGCAGGGGAGTCTTCCAAAAAGTTGTTGGAAGCAGTACAGACAAATCTGGCTACTCTGACCTTCTTCTGCAGCCCTATCATAACTGTAGGTAAAAGGGCAGAGCTAAGAGATGTCCAGCGTACCCCTTCCATCTGGCTACAGCAGACTGTATGACAGCGATCTCCTATGTATGAGGCTCAGTTGCACAGGGCTGGGCATAAGTGCACGTGCTAGTCAAAAACATTTTGGATCATACCTTTTGGGCCTTCTCTTCCTTGGTTCCCTGGAAGACCTCTGGCTCCTTGTTGCCCTCGCTGCCCAAAAATACCTGGTGCCCCTTGAATACCAATGTCACCTGGATCTCCTTGCACAAAGATGGTCTCTCCAGGAGGACCAGGATTCCCAGGCTGACCTACGGGGGAAAAAAAAAAAAAAATCTTAATAAATGCACAAATCATAAACATCTAATAATAGTCATGTTCCAATTTTGTCTATCAGGTTCTTTCCACTGGGATACAGGACAGCCCTTGCATGTTTTTGGAAATACTAGCATGAGTCTTTCTCAAAGGCATTGTAAAACTGCAAACAAAAGGTGCCAAGCTGTTACCTGCATTGAGACACTGTTTCTCTGTTTATTATAGTGTTGCTTACCCCTCCAATCTCCACCCCTGTTTTTGAACAGGAGGCAAGTCTTTGGTGTGGGTAAGGAATGGTCAAGAAAAACTGAAAAAGCTCCATTTGAGGACCACGGTCTATAGGAAGAGAAAGTGAGGTATATATAAATCCTTACAAAAGGATTGCCAGCTTTAGGTTTCCCAGGGCTGCATTTAGATTGGAAAGCTTTTTGTGAGTTTACAACAGTGGCAGGCCTACAGACAATGTACTTTATGTTTTTTGCTAAAGAAAGACAGTAAATCTTATTTCTGGTTGCTTCTGTGGAAATCAAGACATGCTGTAGCAACAGGACTTGTACAGAATTACCATGTATGTCAGAAAAGTGAATCTGGAGATAAGTATTTTATCCTTGTTCTGGTGATCTATCCAGTGTTCACTTCTCTGTTCATTCACTGAAGGATTGATTGGTTTATTTTTCCTATGTGCTTTTATACGTTGCTCCACAGGCAGGAAACCAATGATTCCTAACAGCCTCAGGGGCTTTTTACATGAACAAATTTGAAATTTTTCTTTTTAAGTACCTCTGATGCCATCTAAACCAGGTGGTCCTTGATCACCTGGAAGACCAGGAGGAGCACTACTGGGAGATCTTCCCATAGGTCCAGCAGGTCCAACAGGCCCTCTTCTACCTAAGGGATCATATTAAAATAAAGACAAACAAAAACAGTGAGTTTTTTTTAAGATTACAGAGATAAGTAAAAGAATAATCAAAAGAATGATGACATGATGCCATGGACACAGAGGTAATGTATGCTCTTGCTTGCGTACTGAATATACCGGTGATTGGGAAGACATATAAGTGAAAATATTTATCTTCTCAAATTTTTAATTCTTTCTATTATGTCGACTTAAACTAAAGAATGCATCATTACAAATGGGCATATTGCCACACACAAACATTTACTCTTGAGTTCTAACAGTCAAAGAAATAGTAAAAATGTAAGGCAATAGAGGGCTATAAAATCATTCTGCCTGAGGCAGAGAGTAGTCACAGACTATTCCTAAGAAAAGTGAGTTCAGCCATTTCCTAAAAACCTTAGTGAGCAACATGAACTTTCTAGCCTCAAATGTATTTTCTTGATGTGTAATCTGGATTTTTGCAAATTAAGACATTAGTGCCCTTACATGTGACACGCAAGAAGAGTCATTGGTTACCATCCTCTGCATAACACTTCTGAATACTGGAAGTTGATTAGCAATATTGCACTTTGCTACCTTCTGTTTTCTAAAGAAAACAAATCGAGTTTCTTCAGTCTTGTTTTTCAGCTCCACCCTTCCATTTACTCTCTAGTGAGTTCTCCCTAAATTGTCAAAGCTGGACACAGTATTCCCTGGAGGTCTTGACCATCCCATGTCAAGCAGTGTCAATGTATCTTAGAATGAAACTTCTCTCTTTTTTTCTCAACAGCACCATTCTGTTGACTCCCTCAGTTCACAAACTAGTAACTGATTAAATTGAGAAAACTTTGTTCATCTTAAAATAATTCACTTCTCCAGAATTAATCTCAGCTAGATTTTTTTTTTTTCCTGTTATATGACGCAGTAGCAAGGTTTGGTAGAGTAAACCTAATGTTTCTAATCACAGAATTGTTGAGGCTGGAATGGGCCTCTGGAGACTTTCTAGTCCAACTCCCTCCTCGAAGCAGGGTCAAGCTAGAACAGCTTGCACAGACTGTGTCCAGCTGGGTTTTTAAAATGTGTTTCAAACAATTTTTTCTTATTTCTGTCCAATTCCTATATCATCAAGACTCCTGAATAATCATAACAGTCTTCTGATATAATTCCATCTTGCATTTACATTGGAATAGTGGATTTACTGTATTTCTGTGACTACCAGCTCTGCTGCACTTTCTTTAGGTATTTTTGTTTCCCAGGAGGCAACTCCACCTTGCAGTTCCCTGAGTCTGTCCAAGTCGATCATTTTCTATTCCCATTCTTTCCTCTCTGGTAACATGAATGTTTGCAATATGAATTATTTTAGTGAGAGAATCTCCTCTGCACGTATTCATGTTGACGCTAACCAGGGAGACAGCCTGTACGAGCTTCACTTCAATTCTGCAGAGCACCACTGAGGAGAAAACCCTTTCTTACCTGGGAATCCTGGGAATCCCCTTTCTCCAGGGGTACCTGGAATGGAAATACCAGGCCATCCAGGTTCACCTCTCTCTCCTTTCAGTCCAAGTTCTCCTGGGTATCCTGGGCGCCCTGTTTCACTTTGACCTTTATAGGAAAACAATTATGTACATGATGCCTACAGTGAGTACAAATACAGATGTGCAGGATAGAAATACCAGCTGTAGATGTTCCTCCTTGCAAGGGTTGCCTAGCACTATTTTTCTGGTTCTCTCTTGAAAGATGGATAGAGTTTTGTTGAGTCTGGCCCTTATTCAACCCTTTCAAGAAAGTAATCTCTTTGCTTTAGGGCTCTTCTTGTGGGTTTATTTTATATAGTGTCACTATTGCCTGTAATTTGGAATGTAAACTGATTGCAGGGTCCTAAACTTAGTTTTCTATCAGTGTAAATTTGCAATCTCTAGATAGATGGTGAGCACTTTTTTTTTTTTAAATACAGTTTCAAAAGCACCTTTTGAAAGTTGCGAATAGATCAGCATGAGTGAAGTCCTGGTTCCTCTGAAGTTTGCGCCACAATCCCATTGACTTTAATGGGGCTGGTCCTAAGTCGTCTTTCAATTTGTTAGTTTACCTTTTACATGTCAAAAAAAAAAAAAAAATCTGGAAACTTAGCTCTACTTGGAATCATCTGCACTGAACATTTTCATTGTATAAATAGCCTTGAAAGATTCCAATAAAACTATGAGTAATGGAAGTTTTAAAGTTTTCTTCACAAATACCTGCAGGTGTGTCAATAGGCACATTTTAGATTCTGTTTGAAAGTTTAGCCTAACCCTTAATGATCTCTTCTGAGCAAGGCAAATATCAAAATAGCATGCATCACTTCTTGCACATTTAGTCATTTAGTAGGGTATTTTCTCTTCCTCATGGCTATTTCCATTCTTTACCTGGAGCTCCTGCAGAACCTTTTTGACCTTTTAGTCCATCCAAGCCATCCAGTCCAGGCAGTCCAGGAAGACCTAAGATGTATTGAAGGAATGAATGGGTGCCACAATAATCCTTTAAAGTTGCAATTAAAAATTATGCATTTTTTGTTGACAACACGTTCTGGATAAAAGCAGGACGTTTGCTGAGTTTGATTCCTATTGGCAACTGAAGAGATCACATTGCATCTTAGTGCAGTCACTTTGGAAAGTAAAGTGTGCAAAAATTGAAAATAGTAACCATAAAACAGTTTCATATCAAAGTAATCAGAAAAGATACACTTTAATCCTTTAGGTATTTCTACACTGCAGCTAGCAGCAGGAAGCTCAGTGTGGGCTAATTTACTCTACACTGAACCTCATGGTTGAGGCTAGAGTACTACTGCTACCTGTGATTAACTAGTCCAAAGTTAGCGGTCTTATCACAACATAAGCCTGTAATATCCAGGAGACTAGGATGCAGACCTACCTAAAATTACTGTAAAACTGGAACTTCTTTACAGGTTCTGTTCCAAATGTAAATGCAATTTAATCTAGCTGCACTAAAAAGAAGCAAAATTTTCACCTGGCTTCTTACTTTTCCTGGTCCTGCAGATTTCACATAGGAAACCATGCTGTTTTGCATCATACTACTACAAAAATTCTTCAAACTGAACAGCACAAAGTCTTTGAAAACAACAGAATTACACATCTATAATTAAGATCGATGTTGACATGTGATAGCACACAGCAGCTTTGCTAGCAATGCTCACTAGATGACCAGATCATAAGCTGAGTGTTTGTGCTAGTTGACAACAATTTTTGCTTTATGATCTGAGCTTTTTTGAAAATTGCTAAAACATAAGTGAAAATACAGGTAGCATTTTTATCAGTTTGTTGTTGTTGAACTAATCTGAGATTTTTTTTTGCAGTGGAGGGTAAAAATATCTTCATGTCATCAGCACTTTATAGTTTCCTAAATTGTATAGATGAAGTCTCAAATATGAAGATGTACACTTATTAAATACAAACTGCAGACTTTTCTTACAATGCCTTGCTGTCTCAATTTTGAACAATAAGCAGCTGCAAGTGAAAGCACTTCATTTTAAGTAAAATTCAAAGTTAATTCATGTTACAGTGACAACTACCTGTATTCAGGTACTCCTTTAAATGGTCAAAAAACTAACGTGCTATTTTGCACAAACGTGGATGAAAGTCACTCAAGTTATTTGCCTGGTTTATTGCAAATATTCTATAATTGAGTCAAAAAGTCTGATTAAATGTCCTTTCTCAGCCTCATTACTATGGTTTTGTTTCTTAAGAAATAAATGAATTATGTCATAATGCTCCTGTCCAGGCAAAACCAGAATTCAGAATTCTGCTACAATTTAAAACTAGAACAATCACAAATTAGAAAATGCAGGGGGAAATCAATTGTATTCTTATAGCTTCTAAGTTAAAGGTGCTGAATACTGCAATCTTATTTACTGTTTTCTTATTGTACTTTGCTTTTTGTGTAAAACTGGGGTGGGGAGGGGGGCGGGGGAAGGAGGTGGGGCCCTATCAGTTGGATGTTTGCCTGAGAAACAAGAATGCAATATTTGGATCTGTTACTCATGCTAAGGCTGTACCTGGTGATAGGAACAGATTTGACAAAACTGATGGGTCATTTGGCAACAAATTTCAAAGACTTCAGACAGAGTAATAGAGTTGGAGTGCTTCTCCCTCCAGAGTGGGACAGACTGGAGTGGACACTGATCTGCAAGAAGTTGAACAATACTCTCAGTGCCTGTTCCTCTTTCTTTTCCACCTTTGCTGCTTATCTCTGTCCAATTTCCTTCTGCCAGTTCCTCTCCCTACAATGTAGGATTCTCAGTCCAGTTCCACTGTTTTTCTCCACAAGTCTGAATTATCTGTGTCTGTCTCTTTTTCCCTGTCTAGCCATTTCCTGGCATAGAAGATGTAGGTTCTCTGTTTCAGTTTCTATGCTTGATCCCAGTATGTCCTGCAGCACACAAATCTGCTGTATATCCAGAGCATGAATCATGGAAGAATTTATTGCTCTACTATGCACATATGAATGAAATTACTTTTTTAAAGTTTCTAAGCTGGTCAAATTTGGCAGGGATGAACTGCCATAGGAACAGCAACAGGAATGCCCTTCATCAAATGGTTCACCTGCCAAATTTAAACATTCTTAGTTCAAAGAATGGGGTCTTCTGAGAAAGGAAAAATAAAAGGTCACTGGGGTTCTTTAACAGACACTCCATAAATAATAATCCTGTAGCTTTTTTCTCAGAAAAACTGCTGAATTATTTTTGTTAAAATATAACAAAGGAATGGAGAAACAAAACAAAACGGCCACCAGCAAACACTGGTCTGGAAAAATTTAAATCCAGAAGGTTGTTTGAAAACCTGCAAGACATTGATAATATACTCTGTATGTAATACTCTTTATGGTATGGGATACTACTAATCCAACCTGTAGCATCTTCTGTGCCCTTAATTCTTAAGCTTCTTAAGTTTCAATCCTACTTTCTGTAGCCAGTTTGTGTCTTGGGGATGTTCCCATTTTCAAATTTATGTGAGAGTTGCATGCCAATCTGGGGAATTTAACAGTGGTATTTTAAAATGATTATGAACTACTAACGACTTTTGGCACTCGTGCCACCATTTAAAACTTTTTTGATCTTTAGCTTATTCAGTCAAGATTGATGGCTTGGTTTACTTGCTTTCCAGGGAATTTCTGACACCTTTGCCAACAATCCATTATAATATTAGCACTTGTATTTCTAGATTTTTGGATTGCTGTAGTCCCATACTTCTAGGTACAGCTGAATTGGCTGACCTGTGTATGAACCACTATTTCTGCATTTTAAAGCCCAGTTCAGCTTTTACTCACACAAGTAATTATGCGGATGTTCTTAATATTACTTGCTTCATGAAGGATTACTCACACAAGTAAGGCTTGCCAGACTGAGCCCTTAACTAGTAAAACTATCTCTGTAACAAAGAAAATGTGATTATGCTTTGGTAAAAGCCCTTTAACTAAATTTTTTAATCTAAAAGTTATTCAGGAACAAGACTTTTAATGTAACTGAGAAGCAATTAGACTAACAAGGCTGCGTCCTTAACAATGAACAGCCAATTAACCATTTCATGTCTAATGGTAGCTACATTATTTATTAAAAAACAGCATATGATCTATATTCTCCAGGTGAACTAGAATATTAATTCTATTCAGTTTTCATTACCAAGTAAAATTTCAAAGGTGTTAACGTTCTTTTCAACTTTGGTAATATATAAGGATCTTAAGGCAGGCAACTTGGTCTCTAATGAATTTCTATTTGGAATGAAACTTTTCCCTCTGCAGCACATGTGTTAATTTGTTATGTTTCCTTTGCAGGACTTGGGATAACTTCTGTACAATATAGAAGAGAAGTGTCTGACACTCATGACAAGCTGGAAAGAGTCTATCTGCTACTAAGAAGTTTTCAGCAGAACAAGTTTTTCTTGCTCAATTTAGACATCCCTGTCATTGCAGCTTTCTGCCTTTGTTACAGAAAATACCGTTTGCAACAATGAAATTTTCTCCTGCAAATTATGCACCAGCGAGAAATTTGTCAGAACAGTTTAAAGCAGCACCTCTTACTTTCTGCAAGTAATCTAAAATTTCCATTTTTCATTTAATTTTTCAGTAGTTTGTAAGAAACCTTCTCAATTTCTCATTAGTTTGAATTTGAAGTGAATCTGTTGTCCTCTCCAGCCATTCATCATGGTCCCACATATTACTTTACTATGATATCCGTATATGCATCACTATTATTCTTCTTCTTGCCCAGGAACTGTTTATGAAGCATGCCACCGCAGAGAGGGCATACAAATTACATAGTTGATTATCTTTCTTTATAAAATATTAATGTAACTTATGATTTCAATATTAACATTTACTATACTTAGAATGACATAAAGGCCCCCAAGAAAAACAACTGTATACATGAACTGTTATTCAATCTAAATGTAACGATCATTGTGAAAAGTGTAATTTAGGATTTTGGGGAAACATTCCTACATAAAATCCACCAAAAATCAGATTTTAGAAAATCAAAACAAATTATCTTATGATCACTATTTGTCATGGATGAAACTGTCTGCAGCAGTCTGCTGTTTTTGTAGAGTAACAGTGGCACTCCATGGTGAAAACGCAGAACACAGCATAGCTGAAGTGAAAGTGAAACATCTGAATTAATGCTAACTCCTTTTTCATTCCTTAACTTCTGCTATCGGTTACATCAGGAGAGCTAGAATCTGTTTCTATCTTCTTCCTGATTCATTTTAGGTTGTAGTCCAGTTTTGTGAGGTAGCACGTTACCTTTTCAAAGGGGCTGATAACTGGCATAATTCTTTTAGCCGTTTAAGGGAATACAGAATCAAAATCATGTTTGCATTAGGTCTTTTACACTTTCAGTGCTAAAAGGGTATTAATATATGGTGCTATCACATTACCAGTAGAACTGCACTGTATGCTGTTTACCTCTTCTGCCTTCCGATCCAGCTAATCCTTGCAATCCTGGAGGTCCCAAAATTCCACGCTTCCCTTTTTCTCCAGGTTCTCCTGGCAATCCTGGAGGACCTGTAGCTCCTGAGAATGGAGGAAAAAAAAAATCATTGACTATGCAAATCCATTAAACTTTTTTTTTTCCCCTACACTATTTAGCACACTACATTATTCAGAGGTACCTGAAAGTGTATGGGATGAAGAACTGAAGGATTTTGCTCTCAGGGTCTAAGCAAGCTCTACTGCTGCTGTCTATAGATACTGAAATAACTTTCAGTACGCGCCTTCAACCTTTCTTTTCTATAGTCTTCTCCACAGAGGTGCCTCCTCAGCTGCATTTTCCTGATCTCTACCTCTTTTGAGCTCTTACATCACATTATTTTTTACAACTTTGGCATTACCTGGAAATCCAGGTATTCCTGGGTATCCAGGCTCGCCCTTGGATCCTGGCCTTCCAGGTTGCCCTTGGATACCTGATGAACCCTTCTCTCCAGGGAACCCACAGAATCCTTAAAAAAATAAAATAAAATAAAACAATAAAATATAAACATTCAGTAAGATTTTTCTGAAACAGGAAAGTATTTTTTTCAAATACTGTAGATCTTTGTGTCTATTTATTACTAATGAATTATAGTGATCTCTCCGATGATATCTGAAAGAGCAGAAATGGATAGCAAGAGATAGACAAGACAGGTATTCTGGGAGGTCTCAGGATGTCCACCAGTGCTGTACTAGACAATACCAGACTCTATCTCTTACGTTTGTGCTAGCCAGATTGCACTATGATGCCTCTCCAATCCCGGGGCATATAACTGTGAAAAATACAGCTCAATACGTACAGAAAGCAGAGCTCCCGCTCCCCTAAGAAAGTTTACAGAAAATTTATTAAGTCCAATCTTTTCTTTAATCAGACAGAATTACCTGGTAATCCTGGATCTCCGGGAGGCCCTTTTCGACCACGTATACCAAGCAGAAGAGTTGGGTCACCTCTCTTGCCTGTTAAGGTACAGTGACTTTCATTTGATACAAGTATTATTTTCATCCATGAAAACAAAGCTGGACGGTTTTGTAAGATCAGATAATTTACTCATAGATATAACAACTATAAAAGGGAACGAGAGAACATGATGAAAAATACTTTGGCTAATGGAAATTATCTGACAGCTCAGCCTATCTCAAAGTAGTAACTCCATTTGTATTTAGTATAATTCCTGTCAATATTCGTGTAATTTCCTATAATGGGGAAAAAAAAGAATATGTGAGCTTTTCCTATACTGACAGCATATACTGAATATGAAAGATATTGCATAAATTCCCTATAATACTTTATTAAACACAAAGAGCTCCTTACATAGGTTTGTGATGATTTGCACAACCAATACCAAATGAATCCATTTACTCAGTAAAGACCTTTTAGTGACTAGCTGGGGACTTTAAGCCAGCACAACTTCTTCTGTCTGCACTGAAATTCTAGTTTATCACAGAGTCAATAATTCCAAGCAATTTTGTCTTATATTCTCTATACAGATTGTTGTTCTTTGCTTTTTTTTTGGGGGGTGGTGGGGGGCAGTATATTCCCTCTCTGAGAAGGTGTTGAATATTTGAAGTAATGGAAAATGTAATTGAGAAAAAGAACTTCTCCTGTCTCCTTAACCTTTTTTTTTTTTTTTTTTTCTGGCATTGATTTAATTTC
Organism: Anseranas semipalmata; assembly: GCA_013399115.1. Lineage (NCBI taxonomy): Eukaryota > Metazoa > Chordata > Aves > Anseriformes > Anseranatidae > Anseranas > Anseranas semipalmata. The sequence goes on from VXAA01002339.1 coordinate 979,184, forward strand.
ATTACTTATTAGTAATGAAATCATGCCCCAAGGAAATTTGGAATATCACAGATGACACCATTTTGTATTTTGCTGAAACATTTTTAAAAATCTAAATATTATAAATCTGTCAGAGTAATCTCTACCTATGCAAAAATATACAGATACAAAACTTCATCTTGTCAACAGAATAACTTTGCATAAATGAGTACAAACTATGCCTGATTTATTTTGTTACTTTCAGAAGTTCCAAGAATTCAACAATAATAGCCTAAATCACTGGAAAATAAATGATGTAAAAGTAACTATAAATCATGCTGTACTATTTTAAAAACTACATGTCTGTATAATACCATAAATAATTGTATTTTCTCTCATCTGATTTAACTAGTTTTACAGATACAGAAGTCTGTTTTTACTTGTTTTTCGATGGAATTTTGAAACTCCATGAAATTTGACACAGATTTATCTGCTAAATTAATAAGAACTATCTTATAAGGAACAAACTATTAAAGAAGGAATGTATTGAAATGCAAATTTTGCCTTTAGGTATGTCAGACTTGTTTCTAATGATATGCTTGAATTATGTTCACTTCTGTCCTGTTTTCCCAGTGAGTACTCTCCATATATGAAAGCATATATATAATAACAATATGGCTCTTTTCAAAAGCATGCTTATATCAACTCATTACCTTTAGGTCCTTTTGGGCCAGTCAGTCCTGGGTTTCCAGGCATTCCTGGTAAGCCAACATCACCCTGATTTTTTAACAAACAAACAAAAATAGTTGACATATGATGTGCATAATAAGAATGATCTGTAAGAACATTTGGTTTTCTTATGCTGGTAAACAGACCAGAAATCAATATGAATAACAGAACTGTATCTTAAGCTCAACAGAAGAGCATTCTGTCTTTGTTACATGTCCAACACTGACCATTAATACTTCCAAGAAACTCCAAATTAAATTGCTAATAATTTTGAATATGTTTATGCCAACACTTGGCTTGAACATCTTGAATTCCTCAAAGATAGCTTGAGTAATTTGATTTAAAAAGTACCCCAACAGTGTACCAAATATTATTGAACTTTACCCCAAATTTACTATAAACGTTAACCAGAAATATGTTGTGATATTACAGTAAAAATGTGAATATTTCTTTATTTTTCTTTTTAAATAATAACCTATGATCAGCAAAACAGATTATCTCTTCAAAGAAATATAACGAAGGATAAACCAAGCAAAGATATGTCCCCATACCAAAAAACAATTGATTTGTTTCATGTAATCTCATTGCCTATGTACCTAATGTGCAAGCCAGTGAAGAATGTAACCTTATATCCATATGGGATATGAGTGTTTTTGTGTATTTGTTCTTGAGCAAATATGGCTTCTCTGGGTTCTGTTTGGTGCAAGCTGTCTGTATGGGCACAGATTGTTTTATTCTTGTCTGTTGGCTTGGCAGCTCCACATAGCAAGATATGAAGAAGCAGCCATGTTAACTTCAGCCTTGTGCTGTTCTAATTAGTGAAGCATAGCCCGGACTTCCACCAAGTGGCAACATAACAAAATCACAACATGCAGCTAGGAGAGAGGCCCTTTGTTGACCCTGACTACAGCTCCTGCCAAAATGTAATCAAAACACTGAAGTGTTGCATTAAGGAATTTACCTTTCCTATTATACTGACAGTCTCCTCTCAGGAGGAGCATCTACTGGATAAGTATGATAGAAGTATCCATCATATTTATTGGAGTCGGTAGAGATATAACTGTAAAGTCTAGGACATTTCACTGTCGCTTTCAATTTACCTCATCACCTGGTTGTCCTTGGAAACCTGTAATTCCTTTAAAGCCCTTTGGTCCTGGTAAACCCCGTGATCCTGGAAACCCCATCACTCCAGTGTCACCATGGTCACCTGGCAGTCCTGGGACACCATTCTTCCCTGGAAATCCTGGGGCACCTCTGAAACCAGTATTGCCTTTTTCACCTGAAGTTAATTGCAGAACAAGATAATGACCAATATGGTCAAACCATTATTTGACACTTATTTTGAATATGGCTATGCTTTCATACTTTGTGTATTGCCTTAGTAATTGCCCAAAGAAACTAGCCTGCTAGCTTAAGAATCTATAAACACAATGAGGTGGCTGGATGTTACTGCAACTGTGAATCCAAACCTGTGAAAAACACCAGTCATTTCTATCAAATCAGATGAATGTGTGTGCACAGCTTTATTTTATGAACTTACCTCTTTCACCTCTAAATCCATTCTCACCAGGAAGCCCTGGTTCCCCCTTTTGTCCTTTCTCAAGCCGAATGTTAATGTAGCCACTGTCTCCTGGAGGTCCTCTTTCACCTTTGAACCACACATATGGAATGTAAGTAAATCCTTATAAGTGACACGTCCTGAAAATTAATTGTTAGTGAAGACTTCCCTACCAGAGAAAGCCTTCAAATGCTAATACAGATCCCAGTTGTTTGAGAATACTTACTGCTAACAGAATTAATTTTCTTTTGCTTGCTTTTTAATTAAATCAGTAGTAACCCAGTTGATATTAATCAAAATTATTCCCTGTTTGTCTGGAATAATGAAGATAGCAATTGTACTGTCCACTCTATACTGTACTGTCTGTGACTGAATACACCCTGGAGATGGTTATTCTTTTTTATATTAATATTCAGAAAGGCTATTTCCTGTACATTTTAAACAGATTGAACAACACAGACAATATGACAGAATTTTCTGTGATATTGAAAAATCTGAAGTTTCAGATGTGTACAGGACAAAATTCAAGGTTTGAATGAGTGATCTTTATGTATGTTTTGATTTACAGTGGTAAACACATCTATTGATCTCTATGCCATTAATTTTTCTTTAGTTAGTTTTCATTATGCATTCATAAGGGAGAGAACTGGATTTAGTATCTCTGAAAACAAGTGAATATACACTTATAACAAGCAGAAAATGTAAATCTATACCAAACATAGTCTTAACAAAACTAATTGTAGTAACAAAACTATGAAGTGAAACAGATTTTTACAAACCTTTCATTCCCATATCCCCACATTCTCCAATAGGCCCGGGTGGACCCATTTTTCCTTCTTCACCTTTTGCACCAGAGATTCCCACTGGGCCTTGTATTCCTGGGAGTCCTAGGAATCCTTGAGGTCCTTGAATCCCTTTGCTTCCTGGTAATATTAAATGCTTTATTTACATACTCAGTCTGTAATGCTGTTGCTTTCATATTCTAAGGGAGAGTGTAAAGCAAAAGGTAGCAGGTTTACAAGGACCCCTTAGGAAATCAGCACAGCTAGAGAGCCAATACTTGGAGCATGGCTTCATGCCAAGATCAAACTTGGCTTGAAATCCAGATTGCCTTGAAGCAAACATCTTCCCTTCCCCTGCTACCATCCCCAGAGATCAAATCTATGCTTATTACTAAAGCAGCTAACCCTCCAGATAATTAATGCTGCAAGTTGGACTTTTTTGTTTTTTTGTTTTTCCCCTTTCTTTTAATTTTCAGTGACATTTAGCCTTAGTTTAAATCTAAGCAGACCATGTAATCTGCACCCAGCTAACTAGGTTAGTCCAGCCTTAGTGCACCTCAAATTTTGGACCAGGTGTTTTCCTGTGAATGGTAAAGGTAAATGGTAAACTAAAATGAATGTAAATGCCCACTTTAAATGTTGTTTTCATATCTAACTACTTTGTGGCACAATTTCTCACATTTTTAGAAGTACTAGACATAATGTGAAGCTATTTCTCCACTTACTCATCAGCATACATGCTAGATACAGAATACAACCACAGACTGCATCAGGAGATATCAAGAGATAGTCTGCATGTAATAAGAGGTATATTGTTCTTATTATAAAATAACAAACTATTACAAATAGTTAGGAAATAATACACTGAAATGTGTCAGTGTTGTAAAACAACCAATGCACCAGGATGCATCAAGGTGTATCAAACTCTTTCCATCCCTTTGTTTTTATTATAAGAGAAAGAACAAAGGATGCTATTGTTACTGCCTCTACCTTGCTGCAGGGTCTTATTCTAGAAGCTGGAAAGGGAAGAGGGCGCAAAGTATTTCCTAGCTTTAAAAGCAGCAGAAATAGCTCCCTGTACAAGAGATATATAGGTGAAGTGTTTTGCAGGATGTTTAACATACCTGTTCGTCCTGGGAAGCCAGGTGGTCCTTTATTACCTGGAAGTCCTGGAAGCCCTCGGGAGCCTGGAGGACCTGGGGGGCCCTGTGAGCCAGGAGAGCCTTTGAGACCTTTGATTCCAGGTGGTCCAGCTAAGCCCCTGTCTCCCCTCTGACCTTTAAAGCCTGGTAAGCCTGAGAAAAACAGTTTTACTCTATGTACGTAAATGCAGGGAAAGGATTCAGCAATTGTATCTAAAAAGTAGAAAGTGATAAATATCATTAAATATGGCAAAATGACTTGGAAACTTTGCCACCATGGAGGAGTCCTGGCTCTGTCTATATTTTCATCTGGAATATTTTGCTTTATGATATTTCTTTAGTTAAAGACATATCAGTAGAAGTTCCCTGTGAAAAATACTGACTTTTAATTGCTAAGTACTTTTGATATACATGTCTACTATCTCTCCTTAAGTAACACTTCAGCTTAAGAACAAGGAAGATAAAATTATCACAGCAATGCCAGGAGTTCAGTCAAGTTACTCAGGACAACAGAGTAAAAGATAATTAACTCTTCTGTTTATTACTTGACAGTGAACACACTATGATTTGGCCCGTTAAGGATCAATATTTATGGGAAGGGAAGGAAAGTTGGGAGAAAACTGAGATGAACATTATACATTCCCTGAGTTATGGGAAATGTACAAAACTTAATGTGCACCTGCACTAACGAGCAGCCCTCGTGGAAGTACTTGTCATGTTAGCCACAAAAATCATGTGGTTAAATCTGCTAGAAAAGACGTGCAAAGCTTAGACCTGTGAGGCAACGTGATGAATATTATGTACCTTGAGGGCCTGGCAGGCCTGTGACACCTCTGAGTCCTGGTGGCCCCGGTAATCTCATGTCACATGGTGGACCAGGGAAGCCTGGACAGCCTGGTGCTCCTATGTCACCTTCTGGGCCTCTAAAACCTTTAGCACCTGGAAATCCAGGGGTACCAGGCTGCCCTGGAAACAAAACACATTGTAAAATTTTTCCCTTAAATTATGCACTATCCCTCAGAATTCCTAACTTTAATTTTGAAATTATATGTTCGGTAATTGGAATATCTTACTTATCCTACAACTTTTGCATAGTTTGTGAAAACTGTTTTTTTCTGCAATTTAGAATTGGCTGTTGTGGAGAGCTTCATTCTTTAAGGAACAAATACTAATTCAGCTCTCACCTGTAGGTGAGGAGGGCTTTATACTACAAAAAGCTAGCAGTTTCTTATGTGTAGGAGCAGAATGGAAGGAACTCATTGGCGTGCACCAGCAACACAGTGCTGGGGTCAGTTCTACCAGTGTTCCCTGCACAGAAGGGCATGTTTATCTGTTGAGGGCCAGGCAAAAGGAGGACCTATAAAGGGAAACAGGAATATCTGCTATGAAGTGGGAAAGTAGCGGCACTATGAAGACATCTGCAGCAACCAGCAAAACTCCCCTGAAGAAGTGAGGAGTGTAGTGTTCAGGATGTTGGGGATTATATTGTATAACCCTGGGCAAAGAAATTCACCTCTCTTTCCCTGAGTGTTCTCCCACCTTTAGCCAGTCCTTTCAGATTTGAGTAATCAATTTGAGGCAGGGACTATCTTTGTGTCTGTGGACCAGAGCAGGAGACCCTAAGCACAGATGGCCTGTAGGCAGAAAGTAACAGTAGTAACAACAGGAAGCTCCGCTGTTACTGGATGGACTGAGCAAAGGCATCTTCCTCCTCCTGCAGTTCAGATCTCCTCAGTAGCTGATCAACCCTAACTGTTGGAATATAAAAGTATGGTGTACCCTTCATAATCGCCATTATGCAGACAAGAGTAGGTTTTATTGGTATCAGCACTGACCTTACTCAGACTTTCTCTTTTGAATACATGGAAATGCTTTATAAAAACTATTTCATACCTTGAAGCCCAGGAATGCCTGGATCACCCCTTGCTCCTTGTATACCAGGTGGTCCTGGCAGTCCCCTATTGCCTGGGATTCCTGGAGGGCCATATGTAGTATCACCTGGAACACCTTTCTGACCATCTATGCCAGGTGGACCTGGAGCACCATTTTTACCATTAATTGTAGATCCTCTTTCACCTTCCTCACCAGGATCACCAGCTTTGCCTCGGAACCCTGTTGGTATGATTTTTAAATTCAAATATGGCATAAATCATAAGTTTTTTTTCCCCCCAAACTGTGGAATATTATAATGCAAATTTAACCAGAATTACATTATTACTTTGCAAAGAAAAATAATATTATACAGTAAATTTCAAATGTCTCATTTACAGCTAGTGATACAGGAGGAATGAAGGAGGTAATTATTCCTGTGGGAAGGGACAGTGATTTTCTTTAGGGCAGCATCTATCTTGCATGCTGTCATTCTTGTTAAGTTCAATTCCTTTGCTAAAATGATACTAGCTATTCTCAGTTTTCTGTGAAAATGTATACACACCAAACTTATTTCCTCCTTGTACACTGAACTTTAGGTTACTGCAGTACCCGCTGGAAGAAAGGATGGACACTGGTAAAGATTCTTCTTCCATTAGCTTTAGTTGATATATCTATTCTACCACAGTAGCTACCTTACTCTGTATGTATGCATTACAGCTTGACCAGCAGGTCTCCTGGACTGAGAAATGCAAATTCACCTTCTGGCCCTGGGATTCCTGCTCCTGGCCTGCCTCGCTGGCCTTTTTGCCCATCAAAGCCATTTGGTCCAGGACGACCAGGGAGTCCTTTTAAACCTTTTGGTCCTGGAAACAGAAAGAAAAGATGTCAAAACCTGATAGAGCTCTAAAATTTGTGACCTAAGGAAACAAAATTTCATCTTTATCCCATGCAAATTCATGCACTTTGAAGACAAGTAGACTCACACTTCTAAGGTTTTAGGCAAGAGCCACCACCCAAGTCACTACCAAATCTATGGCTGCTGGTTTTTCTAAATGGAGTTGTACCCTAATCCACAAACATCAGACTGCAAATCACCAGAGTAAATTAGAAAAAAAAATCTAACACTTTAATGTTACAGGACGTCAACCTAGTGAATTATGGTTGTCAAATGAAATTCTTCTGTGCTATATGCTTCTTCTGGAATCATGCAGATGAATTCAACACACTAATCTCTGTTCTTTCATGTCTGTATACAATTTAGCTACCACCCACAATACCGATGTCAGGGTGCTGTGCAATACCAGTGACAATTTGAAAATCCAGTATCCCCACTTGTTCTGATCATTATTTTCTGTGGTATTTCCAATATTTTGGAGGTGATCAAAAGCAATATTTGGCCAGTTTCTGGAGGGGTTCTTTGAATTTAAATTAAGTTGAACAAGGGAAGTAGTAACTATGGAGATTTTAGGGTTCAATTGCAACTTGCCATAAACAATATCATCTTAGAAATTACAGACTTGCAGCATATCTTCTGACTGGCACACCTTTTTTTCCTCTTATCCAGATGTGGATATTCAAGGTCCTATCTGAGTCCAGCCATCTGCCTATTTAACAGCCTCTCTCATGTCCTTTAACTGAAGCAGGACAGAGTTTCAAGCTACGTTCACTTAGTCATTTCTATGGAGGCAGTCTGCACTCCTTTTGATCATGCAAACTGCAGCTGTCTAGCCCTTGGTTGTAATAGATTACTAAATTCCTGTGCATTTGCAGTTTTACATTTTGAGACATATATCTGTTGAAAAAATAGAATGCTTAGTGTATCTTTTTAGGATAGTTTCTTTGTTTTTCAATTAGCAGTTAAAAAATCCATTTCAACTAAAACCAAAAATTCCCCCATCTGTAAACATACCTTGAGCACCTTTAGAACCTGGGGGGCCTGGATTTCCAGGGTATGGTGATATAATATAGACAGTCTCACCTGAAGCAAGAGGGAGAAAGAAGTAGGCCTATTTGATTTTAGAATAAATAGTCTAAACATTTACTATAATATTTCTGTGGAACTAACCAACCAACTATGCAAAGGTAAAGAGAAGAGTCTGTTTATGTATATAGTTATTTCCATATATGTAAGGTTTGATGGAGAATCTTAAAATGTGTTTCTCTTGCCACTTATATAAAATACTGGTAATAACTCAAGTTGTTGTGATACAATTGTATTCTGTAAAGACAGTTTTTTTTGTGTGTGTGTTGGCAGAAATTTGTCTTTACAATAGGGTCTTTTGAAAGAAAGAGAAATGATATTTTCATCTCAATTCTATGTACATTTCTGATTTATAAATATTGATATCAATGAATATTTTTCTTTGGTAGGGAATTTTTGTAAACAAACAAAAAGACCATGCCGCAAGTATGAGTTATCTTTTCCTGCTCCTTCAGCAAAAAAGCATTGCCCAGCAAATTCTTATACATGAGAGTAGTCTTCACTCCAGAAATTAATTCCTCTGGTAGTGTGCAAGTAGCACACTGGAGGTTCAAGGCCCCTTGAGATTCATATTCTTACCAGTGTGTGCTGCTAAATGCTTGACAGTATTGTACCTTTCATGTGACCACTGAGCTTGCCAAAATTAATTTTTACTATAAATGAACAACAATGTATGTAATACATATGAAACTGTAATGGATGCTACCAAACATATATTTCATTATTTGGTTCTTAATGTAAATACTCAAAATTACCTTTCTGACCCTTTAGACCAGGCGGCCCAATGCTGCCAGTATCACCAAAGTCTCCAGGGGCACCTCTGACTCCTGGAGGGCCAGAAAACCCCAAACCAGGCAATCCCATCCGTCCTTTTACTCCAGGGAGTCCTGGGGCTCCAGGGAATCCTTTATCACCTGGCACTGGTACTCCAGAATCGCCCTAAAAGAAAGAAACTTTTGACAAGAAATAGCATGACCTAATTTCTTTCCTCTCTTTGATTATCAAAAGCCATGTTAGAAAATTATCTGACGAAACAACTGTTTCAATCATGTAACTACATGGGTGACATTATTAGCTTTAAATATTCAAAGGAAATAGAAACAGAGGGTAGAGTTTGTTTCTTCCTGATCCCATAATATTGACACTGTATATGCAGAAGTTATGTCTAGAAATAACAAAATAAAAAGTAGTACTTCCAAGGAAATATTTTTTTCAATGGATACTATGATTTTTGATCTAGGCTAACAGAAAATGTTAAAAGTGATTAAGCTGTTACGAATTTGGAATACAATGACAGTTTTCAATAGGAGCTAACCCTTTCTTAGGACACTGTGTTAACTGATACAGAAAAAAATCCCGAGACAGTCAAACGTACCTCAGCTCCTTTTTCCCCAGGCAATCCTAAATCCCCATCTCTGCCATCATTACCTCTTTGGCCTGGAAATCCTGGAACCCCAGTAGGACCTCTTTCACCTTTTACTCCTTAAAACAATTTAAAAAAATGAAGTATAATATTTACATCATGTTTTCTTATTTATCTTCATGTTAGGTAAATACTGGGTAACCATTCATCATATCTGGATCTGTACAGTAATTTTCAGTTCTTGAATTCTGGTTTCCTTAATGAGGTATTTTAGGCTTAGGAAAGCAGTACATAATTGGACACCTCATGGAACAACTTGGTCTCTGTAAAAGATGTGTTTACAGGAACCACAAGAATGTGGCTTCTGTTCATGTTGTATACAGACTGAAAACATCGTACTATTGAAATCAGTCAGAGTTTGATCTTTAATTTCAGTGAAATCTGCATGCACCAATATTCCCAAAAGGTTTTTATTGTTTTCTTTTTTTTCCTTCCCCCCCCCCTCCCAGATTTCTCTTGCACTGATATTTACGAAAATGTAATTTTTGCATAAAGGACAAGAATACTATTCTAACCCAAAGATTCATTTTGCTGTGTCAAGAAATTCTTTGTAAATAAACAGCAAATGTTTTGCCCTGCTCCTATGTCTGTATATAAACACAGGCATCCAAAGCTAAACTAACTTTTCACAAACAGTAAGATGGACTTTTTTTGTCTGAATAATTAATGTAGAATTTGTAACTAAGCTTTCCCATCAGATTACTGTAATTTGTTGTGCTCTTTCTCTTTTGGTTTTGCAAATTATAACCATAACTGTGGAGAGGTTTTGATCTATTTAATTACAGGAATTTCTGTTGTGCAACTGGTGGCCTATTGTTTCTTTTCAATGCCTGGTCAAAAGTAATTTTTAGAAGTAGTAGTAGAAATTCAAATGGCCACTGAGACTTTGAATTCTTCCCAAGAATTTTGGTTGTTTAAGTGGAGATAACAGCTGGGATACTGACATATGGCACTTCAGGAGGTGGCTTTTGTATAATAATATTTCTTCATACTTTCACAATAATTATATTCTGCTTAGTCTTTGCTACATAGACCTCTGTAAGACCCCAATTATCAATCAAATGACACAAAAAGTCATTTGTTAGCATTAATAACAAGCTGTTAAAACTGTTTTATGGCTCAACTATTAAGTAAAAAGCACAGAAATTTGTGTTGACCTTGTGTTGAGCAAGAAGAAAATGAAAGAGATTGTACCAAGAAAGCAATGTGGATATATATGACTTTTAGGTTTCTGTAACTTGCCAAATTAATGACTTAAAGAGTGGATGAATGTGTTTGTCTCACACTATTGCCTAGGCATTGTATAGGAAACAAAAAGGCATAAAACCAAAAAGGCATCAGACAATAAAACATGTATTTACCTTTTATTCTAACTCTTCCTAGGTCACCCTTCTCTCCTTTTTCACCATGTTGTCCTGCAGAACCAGGTGTCCCCTTACCATTGACAACCCCCAAAGAAAAAAAATAAAAATAAAAATTGTCAGTTAATCTCCAGAAAAAAAGCAATATGGGAATTGAGGGGAAAATTAGTTATCTGTCTCTTGCTCTTGCATTGTTTCCCAAACCAGGCCAATTAAGGTAACATGACAAACAAACAAAAACAAACTCAACAATGCTTTATCTCTTTTGATATCTATAAAGAGGTGTGTGAATGGCACCTAGCCTTCTCAGCCTGACTCTGCCAAACACACAGAGATACAACTATATGAAACTAAGTAATGCTAGAAGAATTGTGTCTGTGGCTTCATTCAGCTGTGACTGTAAATGTGAGAATATTAAGATGCAAACAATTCACAAACTCTTCCCATTGCAGACTTTGACCCACAATCCACCAAGGCTACAGAGGAAGGAGGTCTCTCTGGAGTGTTGTGACTGCCGGATGAGGCTGCCCTCCCAGAATCGAACATGACAGTAGGTAAGTGGTCCTTTTTGGCTGAGTGAAAGCCCACAAAGTTGCCAGTATAAAATATCATCTGCATCTAGTTTAGTAGCTGGTATTGTCAGAATAATCTATGGCTTGGCAGGTTTAGAGAGAAAAAAGAACTTTTCTGTAATTTTACACTGATTTGTGCTCTCAGTTCTCCAAACAGTCTGGTTTGCAAATCACCTTGGTGTGAGAGTCTGATCGTGCAACAGCACATGTGGGTAAATACATTTTAGCTTGTGAAGTTCACATAGAAGTAAAAGGCCACTAAGGCGGTAAAACGGGGGTATTATTTAGCTATTCCTCTAAACATGTGAAAAAGAGTTCTGCCATCTAAAAAAACAACCAACCACCCCCCAAAACAGCAAAGCACAGCCAAATACATTTTCAGAGAAATTGATCTCACACACACAAGAAACTATTAAAAAATCTCTATTTGGCATCACTTTGCTATGCAGCATCCCGGATGGACGGTTTTAAAAATATTGGAGTTTTTTTTTCATGAAAAACTGCATGTCAGATTTGGTAATACTAGAATGGAAAAAATGAACATTATGTGCTGATGTCAAATGATTCTAGTACACAAAATCTTTACCACCAAAAAGTTCATTCAGTTTCTTTTCTCGGGGAACTTGAAATGAAATTGTTATATTGCAAGGAAGCTATTCAAGCAAACAAAAAGTCTTTATTTTGATGGTATTTTTTCCTTCTATTAAATGAAGGGCAAAATCTTGATTCCACTTCAGAGTCATTTCTAATACATGTGTCATAAAGAGACAAGGCATTTCCCATAGTGGCTGATCCATGTGAAGAACAAACTTTGACTCAGTAGTGGCTAAAAATGGGAGATTATAAAGTAATACAGAACAATGAAGGGATAAACACAACTAAAAAAATAGCACTGCCTTTCACACCCTGTGGGAGTGAAGACTATATTTTGTTCAGACCACCTCATCACATAAATTAAGCACATCAAATAAATTGAGCATTTCAATTATTTGCTAAAAAAAAAAAAAAAAGAGAGAGAGAAATGGAATAAAGAAAATGACTTGATGATTGATGACACCGTGCAATTCTTTGCCTTGATAACATTTTGCTGGAAACACTTTCATTTGAACTAACTGAAAAATCATCTTCAGTGGAGCAATTTGTGCATTGTTTTCAAGAAAAACAATGGGTATTCAAAACTAAAAGTAAAAACAAATCAAAAACAAAAGAGGATGAACGCATACCATCTTTCCTAAACCTCCTGACGACCCCATTAACATGGCATGGGATTCTGTCCCTCAGTGTAAAACTCTTCCTACTGCCACAAGGGAAATCTGATAAAAGCTAATAAAATGCATCCTCCCAAAAGACTGTAATAAGCAAAAGTAGATAAAACTTTTACATAGTTTTCCAGGTCAGTTTCTCCACCGCTTATCTTAAATGCCTGCTGTGTGAGTGATCAGTTGATGTTATTGATTTGCTGAAGCTCATGAAAATTACTCACAGGGAGCCCTGGTGATCCCATTGCACCAGGTAAGCCTGGATCACCCTTTTCTCCGTGTCTTCCAGGGTAACCCATTTGTCCTTTCTTTCCTTGAGTACCCAGAGGTCCTTGTATACCACGGGGACCAGGAGGACCAGCACTACATGAGCAGAGGCCTTGGTTTCCTATGTAAATGTATCAAAATTACATTGAAACAATTGCACAATACATAAAAAATATTGCCATTTTTCATTTCTGCATGTGTAGTGCACAACCCTTTTTATCTCATTATGGCTTTCAAAGAAGTGAAGCGTTTCAGTATCTTTTCACAGCGCTGAGTAACTGCTGCACTGACATGACTCCACTGATTTAGAAGCTGCAGTGCCAACAGTCATTTAACTACACATTTTTATGGTCCTGATCCTCCAGGTTACCATAAACTTCTGCTTGCAAATTTAGGTCTGAAGTGCTGATCTGGCAAAGGTCTCGTATTCAAATTGTTGCTATCCAGGCATACCTACCTTTTTCTCCTTTTTCACCTTTTCTTCCTGGGAGGCCTATCTGACCTTTTGCTCCAGGTTCCCCAGGGATCCCTCTGTCAGTACAAATTACACCTTTGAAAAAATAAATTGTACAGCTACTATAAATCAGGTTGACTGTTTCCAAAGCTTAGGTCATGTGTTCTCCTCTCTCTTACCTTGTTATCCTTGCATGAAATTACAGAGATCTTAAGAAATGCTTTACAAGTTGTTACTTACAGATCATACTACAAGAGTCAGTCTGGCTAAAGTTGATGTTGACACAGGCACTTCCTTATTGCTACTATTTCTTCATTTTTCCACTATAGAATTTTACAGCTCCTTTCTTTACTAAAGGATGCTGATTTGGATTTCCTCCTCAGTATACTGTTTTTAACTTCAGGTGATACGTGTTTAAGGAATTGTTTCACATATGCTATTTTGTGGGTTTAAATCACCCAGAAAATGATGAAAATCTTGATATCTTGCTGATTGACAATGAATGGGAAACGCATTTTCTACATCACGTATAACATTTGATATATCTGTCAAAAGGCAATTCTCATTGTTTTTTGTAGGACCAACAAAAGCAATGCATTTGCTAACCTAACCTTAAACCTAACCCTAATATGCAGAATAATACTCTCACAATATAAATTGCAGTTGAACATACTAGGTAGTCCAGGTAAGCCTTGACTTCCTGGCTGTCCTGGTAGTCCTGGTGGTCCAGGAAATCCAGGTCTTCCTGGAATTAATTCACCTGCTCCTGGCAAACCAGGGTCACCTTGAAAACCTTGAGGTCCTGGTGCCCCACTTAGTCCTGGCAGGCCAGGCAGACCTGTAAAGAAAGTAATGATATATTGCCCAAACAGCTTCATAGTAAGGTTTACTACAAGGTATCAATAAAGAAATTACAGACCATTCAGAACTGTCATGCAGAAGACCTTCTGTATAATAAAGACTTAAATCTAAATCTTTAGGTGTTCCAGGATTCCCAGGAAAAAAAGTGGCTTCTGCTTTGGGTGTTCAAATGTCTCTTCTTCTCCACCCCATTATCTCCAGACATCCCAGTTAATTTAGTTGTTCCCTACACAGAGCAAAGTCATCCATATCATTCCCCTTTATATCTTTTTGAGATAGGGAAGAGAATTTTTGAGCACAGCACTCCAGATACAGGCATATCATGGATTTATAGTGCATGGCAGCATTATGCTTTGTCTTCTGTTCCTTTTCTAGTAATTCCTAATGTTCTATTTGGAACATTTTGGTTCTTTTTTGGCTACTAGTAAGTGCTGAGCTAATATTTTTATTGAACTGTCCACAGAGCCTAATTCCTTACTGTTGGTGACTTGCATGAAACAAGAACAAAGAGTTTTCTTTTAGTTCTCTTATCTCCTACTGGTATATAGTTCACATTTTATCCCCCAAATCTCTTACTTGTTCCATCATCTCCGTGTCTTCCTAGCAGGCCTGCAGGACCAGATGGCCCAACTGACCCCACATCACCAGCAGGACCCGGAAATCCAGGATCTCCTGGTGGACCTACACAGAATTATAAAAATGTGAATTTAACAACTTATGCAATTGACAGCTTATATCTAAATTAAACTGCAACTGAAATTATAATTCAGGAACTACACAAAAGTAAAATACAGTGACCTCATTTTTTTTCTTTATCAAACTGTTTTAAATGTGTGACAAATTTTAATGTGGGAGGATGTGGTTGCTTTTCTGTGTGGTTGCTTTTCTATGGATTCCTGCCCATTTCACGGACACAGAATTTTAAAACTTTGTCACTCAATAGTATTATCTTTGTGCTACATATTTCAGAATACTGAGAGAAGTGTTTGCCAAAAATAAATACACGTAGCATTTAAAATAAATGTACATGTGATGTATATCTGACAGTGCTCACAAGGAGGCCATTTCAGGATCATCCTACCTGAAATTATCCCAATTTTAAAAAGTAAATTTTCAAAATTTCTGTAATAAATAATTTTTTGTAGTTACCTAGTGATAAAGAAAACTTGAATCAGATATAAAGGGCTTCATTAAATTGGAAAAGCAAAATATCGGTACCAATTCTGTTTTCAAACAGTTCTGCTAAAGTATATTTTCTCTTAAGAACGTAAGAATATTTCAGTATCTACTCACACAGCATGCACATGATTAACTTTAAATGTTACTTGAGACATTAAAATTAAGCATGGGCTTAAATCTTTTGCCACATGAGCTGGAAACCCACAGAAGCCAATGGAAAACAATTTCAATTGATCTTTGATGAGGCTACTATCAGCATTTGCTGCACTAGAAATACAATTTATGGGAAGTTCTTTGTTAACATGTTCCTACAATACAGGTTCCCTAACTGTGAGATGCCAAAACAAATCCCTTAAAGGCAGCATGCTTGGCTGCTCCCCACTGCCTCCTGCTGTGTAAGAAGTAAAAACTTCCACACATTATTCCCAATTAGATAATAAAGATGTGGATAAGGGAGATAGGATTTAAAACCACAGCCTGAGGTTTTGATAGGAAGGCAATGAGATTGACAGGTATTCTGTTGAGACTGCTAGTTCCAGGTGGGTAGGGAAAAGATGATATGAAGTTGAGAGAGGAAGGAAAAGATGGTAATTATGTTCCCTCCTGTAAATGTGTATGAAATAGTACCAACCAGTGTTTACTGATAGTACCAACAGACAGTTGCAGCTCTCAGTCATAGCCAGGCAAACAATGCTTGGGAATGCCTATTCTAAAGCATTAAAGTTATGGATGATTAATGATATCCAGTTATGGATATTATTAATGAGTGATAATAAAATGCTAAGGTAGAATCAATGTATGTTGATCACTCTTTTTTGCAGCCAACCATATTTTGCCTGTGCCTTTTTATACAAAGGATAAACTTAATGCTTCTAGGAATCACAGGACCTCAGTATATGTGCAGATTATGTAACGTGCACAGCAAGATCAGCACTTTCCAAAAACTTTGGTTCTTCTGGATGTGTTGTACAACCACAGAACATATGCTCTGTCTGTCCAGAAAATCTAGAGGTAAGTTTGAGCAGATCATCTCACACTATCACACATGTACTATTTAGCTCAAGAAATTTTGCATAAAAAGTGATTTCTCTACATCTGCCCAGATTAGATTTCTATGGGAAAACAAACAAAAACAAACAAACAAACAAACAAAAAAAAGCTTTTTTGTTCAGGGAATAGAGGGGGAAATGATGGCTTATGGAACTCTGAAATCTTTCATTTTTTTATGTTTGAAACACTGTATGAAACACTGACATAGAATGATAATAGTCTGGAACTTAAATTAACACAGCTGTTAAAAGCAGTGAACCTCAGTGATGAAATCCTGTCTGAATTAGCTTACCACAAACTTAGGAACCAGGATTTCACCCCTGCTGTGCAATAAGAGGCTTAATTGCAGTCTAAAATCTGTGTGTTGTGGCAATTCTGAAAACAGGATTTCTAAACTACAATGTGAAGCCTGATTTTCTTATTTGCCATCCATTACCCAGCATGGGCTTATTTTTCAGAGCTCTTTCCTAAATATGCGTAGGTCCAATAACTAGGGATAGTCTAGCAGATCTAGCTGTGCCTGTATGCATAAAGATCTTTCAAGTGAACATTTAATCTGAAACGTGTATGTTTAATGTAGTTCCAGTAAGATCAGTGAGACAAACCCGGAACGTGGACACTAGGAAGATAATGTTTTAGGATCTTGTTCCCAGTGATCATTTTCTAACACCTTAGCAAAATAGGTCCTACACACTTTATACAGAAGAAAGAGTAGTTAAAACTAGCTTTAACCTTTCACAGGAAGCAGTGGAGTTCCAACAGCTCCAGGAGGACCTGGGGGCCCTTTTTCTCCAGGATCCCCCTGTAAGAATCCAACAATAGATTTTATTGATAGATACAAATATGCAATGCCTTAGCACGCAACTAAAATTTTCAAAAATGGTGGGGTACGCAAGGATGTGACACATTCATATCACCTGGGCAAGATTTAAAATAATTATCTTTCAGATTACCAGTGACTTAATAGTAATATAACTATCACATATCTATTTGGCTTTTCAGAACTTGTAACTGTTCCATCTGATTTCTTTCATATATTGTAAAGTTGAGTCAATTACAGTAAAATCAGTACCATATTTAATTAAGATTTTTCAATTTAACAACCAAGATGTAATTATTTGCCTTAAAATTTGATACCAGAATTTATAAATTACTTTTATTATAACAGATGAGCTAAGAAAAGTGGTTTCAGATTGACAGATATTATCAATGATAAGAGATGCTCAAAGTTCTTATAAGAAGTTTAAAACATCTGCATCAGGGAAACATAAAAGTGCCTACTAAGAGCATGGAAAATCACTTCTACTTGGAGGATTTTTAAATTAGCTTGGATTCTGATATTTAGAATAGCAAGTGAAGTGGTCTTTTGGGAAATCTTTTATGTGGCAAATTGTGTTAAGACTTTTTGCTTTGGTGTAGATTAGGAATCAACCCTGCTCTCTGCAGCAAATGGGAACAGAGAAAACAATGTGAATCTGGGAACTGCATAGTTATGAAGCATTCCTTGGGTTGGAGTTGAGGGCCTTTTAGGACACAGACAAGGAGAACTGAGACTGCAGAACTGGATGCCCATCCTTATACAAGTGAAAACAAGGAGTCTATGCTTCTTTATGGGCTTTCCCTTTTTTAAATTGATATTTCTATGATATTTAAACAGTAGTGGAGCTGTCACTGATTGCTGTCCTCTTAACCTTTAGCCTTTTGACTGGCCTTTTCCCTTTGACTGTATCTTGCTGAATAAAGTAATGTAATTGTGTACTCTTTGTCTATTTTAAACAGGAATGTAAAGTTGTCTTCCCTAATGATACAGAAGAGTCTTCTGTGTAACAGGAAAGAAAAAATAAACCTAACATTTTTCCTCCTCTGATAAACTTGTGAAGTATTTTGAGATTTTAAAATTAGTGTAATGATGATAAAAGCTACAAAGATTTGTACAATAGATGGGTATGGCCCAAGTCCTGTATGACTTGCATGCTTAACACAAGCATAAGATAAGAAAGAATTGAAGAGTTGTTAAGCCAAGGTCAACAGTGTCAGTTCTCGGTATCTCCTGAAGTGGCAGATTCCAGTGGTGGTCTTTGAAGATCTTTGTCTTTAGGCTTTAAGGTCTTATGACCCTTTCTTGATGGCAGCTTTGTACTTGCTGTGTTTTCATTGTTGGTACACTCCTACATAGTGGCATATAGATATATAGATATATATGTTTGGATGATATCTTTACTGTATTCTGTGACATGGAGTCATCTTAAAAGCTTATAATGACTTACCAGTCTTAGTGATATCCCTATGAAGCATTAAACTCTGTTCTATAGCTTTATATAATGTCAATGGCCACAAACATTCTACACTGCCTTGAAGACTAATCATTATTTTAATGAAACTCCTTCTATTAGTGGCAGATGAATTTAAATGTTCCTCCAGAACTAAACCAGATGTTTTTGTTCTACTTTTACTTATTTACTCCATATGCTTGGTTGTAATTTCTCATTTGTAAACCTGCTTCTTGAAAACAATATTTATTGTTTTTTATTTCTCTGCTTTCATCTGTGTCTTTAGCATTAGACTACTTATTTGAAAGAAAGTTTGAAAAAGCCACTGTTTGGTTTTTTTTTTCCATCATAGATTATGTGGACTACGTTCCAATCTTAACCATCAATTTACAACAGAGGTGATTGTTGCTTGAATCTTTAGTGTCATTCCTGTGATTTCACATGTGCAACTAGTCATGCTTTAAGCAAAGTCACTGTTTTATATGCAGCCTTCCAAAAAAGATTATTTCAGAGGGAAATAAACACTTCTTGACTTTTGTATTTCAGAATACTGTGAGTGAAGTTCACTAGTTTCACAATTTCTGCACTATTGTTTTTGTCCTCTGTACTGTGGTAATAACTTTGATGAGCTTTTTTAGACCTGTTGTCTCTGCTGATTATCCTGTCACCCACATTCTTTGTTGCAGCATTTCATTCCTCCTCCTGTTCATACAGTGCTGACCAATTAGACCCTAACCCAGTGACTCCCTGCTGGAGCATTCCCCTGCCTAGACTCACTGCTTCTTTGCCTCTTCTACAGTAGCATACAAACTTTTTTTCATTCAGAATGTGCTTCAGCATTGTCAATTCCATAGAAAATATAATAGTTTTCCTTCATTCAAGTTTCTGTAAGTAGTCAGAATTTTGTCAGAAGTTTGTCAGTAATCAAAGTTTTGTCAGAATCAGAATATGACTGATCATCTTCCTTTTGCAGCCTTCAGAAAAGAATTCCATGAATTTATATTCTGAAATGTCACTAGACTGGCACCTGGATCTTCTGGAATTGGATTAAGCATCTCTTCCATGCTTTCCAGATGAATGTTCCCCTCTTCTACTGCTTAGCTCTCCAGACATAACAGTTATACTTCTAACTCCTAATGGAAGAAAGCAGCATGTGTTGTAAAATAAAAATGCTAGCATCATCTACGTGAGCAAAAGTGGGAAATGTTTAAACAAAGCCAGTGTGAAGCCAGTGCAATTTCCACTCTGGTAACCATCTTGGAAAAGCTATTTATGAGAACAGGCTGAATGCGTGCAAAGAGACTTTGGTAAGTCATGCAAACGAGCCCATCTGACTCAAATTTTGCCACCTTATTTGATGCCAATTATCATGGACCAAATTTTATAGGATTCTACAGTTACCTAAAGAGGAGGTTCTTTTACCTATGGTAAAGGAAGTATCCATACTGCTCTTGGGAATGCAACTCAACTGTGAACAACTTGCAGAGTACTACAATTCATGGATTAGATGGCTATACTTGTACAGGTGAGGGTATATATTGGCAGATGGGATTTACCAATTCCTATGGTATGCAAAGTGGAATTCCCCCCCACACCAAGCAGGAGTGTTTACTTACACTGCTGTTTACTACAACTGTACTGAGTAACTATGACTATCATGAAAACAGTAAATCTTAAAAGCAATTATGACTGTAGAAAAGGCAATGATCTGATAGCTACATTTGGGAAGAATCATTAGCATTTGTATATGAGGGAGTGTGTGTGTATGTGCGCAAGCACACGTTTGATTTTTTTTTTTCACCTTTATGCCTGGATAGCCAGGTTGTCCAGGAAAACCAGCAACTCCTGTTTCTCCCTGGAAAGGATCACATAAATACCATTTATACCACTTACCATAAGTCTGTTAAGACATTAATATAATTAATTGAACAAAAGTCAATGAGACGCTCATACAATACTGTCAACTTATAATTGCATCCACATTTTTTTCAGAGAAAGTCACTGAATTTGTACAAAAGGTGGCATGTTTCACAGAATCTCTTCTGTAAAAAATGTAGTAATAATAATAAAATATCTATCTCCAGGTTATTTAGATAGTGGTCAGTGGATTTAATGTAGCTGGGGCACAGAACTAGTTGGAATACATACCAGAAGACTCTAACAGTCTGTTTAATACAGCTGGAATTGGCTTGCTGCCTGCTGAATTCACCCTCTTAAACTACTATTGCACAGAAAACAGCTGCTTAGCAGTTCCTCCTGTCCTTTTACAATCTCCTAACATATTTATCCACCCAGTATTCAAATCCCTTAGGTAGGCAGTGGTAATGAACAGAGTAAAAAGTTTTTGCAGAAAGAAGTCACCTGAAACATAAATCTAGACACAAATATCTGTACATTAATGTGATATATTAATAGTATGATCATTACCTTAACTAGATTTAGAAATGGACTGGGGAGAGGAAAAAGGGCAAGACATAGATCTGTATATGTACATCTGTTATTCTTTAACCCAGTAAGATGTTGTGAGTTCATAACTAGTACTGGAATTTTTTGAGCCAGAAGGCTAAACAAAACATGCGTATAACACAAAATGACAAAAACAATGTGACCATGGCAACCAAAGTTACCATGCTGTGTACCTTTTCTACCATGCTATCTGCATGCCCCACTGGCTTTCCCTCCTGCTTACAACTTCAGATCCCATTAGTCAATTTCAGCCAAATTTCAGAGTGGCAGAAATTCAAAGATGCAGTTCAAACAACTTTTGTGGCAACAGGTAACAGGACAGAAGGGATGCAAGGCAGGGTGAGCTATCAAGTATGAGGAAATTCCAAATCTGCACAAATCAACAGAAAATCAAACCTCACTGATGCCACTGTTCAGAGAGCTGCTTGTACTTTGTCATCTTACCTTTGTTCCAGGAAAGCCTGGAGGTCCATAAGAACCAGGACTACCCTGATAAAAACAAATAAAATGTGAGATAAAACAGTAAAAATTTATTCAAAATTACACCTGTGCAGAATTGCTGAGCAGTTAATATTCTTTAGATAATTATTACTTGGGATAATATTTCCCAGTAGCTAGCATTTGCAAAGTTTTGCAAATACTTTATATGAGAGATGGGCATGAATTTGAGCTATAGCTCAAAATAAACCGGATAAGTCTTCATTTATTTTTATCATATTGCAGCAAGCATAGTAATGGGTATGTCGCTCCATGTGAGCACTGTTAGGCAAATCAAGAACAAGCTGCTGTAAAAAATTATCATTGGCAGGTATGGAATACATTAAAATTGGTGTGTTAGTATTGTGCTACTCTAGAGAACCTTTATGCAGCACTAAATATTTAAAGGATAACCATACAGATATGCTTTCTTTCCAAGGAAGGAAAGTCTGTATGAGCTTATGTTTAAGTCTCGGACAGGGTGACTCCCAGGGCAGGATTCCTAAATATTCTATACAGAAAGTATGACAAATTAGTTTAAAAAAAAAATTGAAATCTTGTTTGGAAATGCATATATAAAACACCAAATATTTTATGAATCTAGTTATAGTGAATTTGTGAAATAATTTATTCTGGAACTTCCTTACCCGCAATCCAGTGAATCCAGCAATGCCTTTTTCACCCTTTTCTCCTCTCCCAAGTATACCCTGGAGCATTCAAAGAAACTGCTTGAAGTTTGCCATACAATTTATTTTATGTGCATGTTAATTAGGTTATGTATATATTAGATTAATGGAGCTTGTTTCACTTGCTAGGGTCAATCACTGGGGCTTAAGTCATACAGCACTACTAGCAGTGCCTTCATAGCTTCAGTTATTCAAGAACCCTGCATGATCTCTTCTCCAAGCTTAATGTGTTTTCAGCAGTTTGATTTTTTTTTTTTAAGCTCTGGGCACCTTTTGGGCTCCATCATGCAATTCAGTTCCTGTTTATAACTAATGAGCATACAATTATCTACACGTACAGCTAGTAGTGGAACAACCATATAAATACCACCTTTTTCAAAATAAATCTTATAGTTTTGTTTCATTTTCCAGTGCTAAGTAACAGTAGTCCTGTTATGATGGAAAATGACTTCCTGAAAAAGTGCTAGACTTTGAACTCAGAACTGTGATGTTCAGGCTTCTTGCTGCTTCTCCTCTGCCTACAAAGCTAAATAAGTGTTTAACATTAAGCTAGCTTCATTCTTTTGTTATCTTCTGTTATCTTATTATCTTCTGTTTTTCTGAGATATGGTGGTTTCCCGTCTCTGGATTTCTCCCCTCCAAATCTATCAGCAATAAAGAATCTAGAATCTTTTCTGTGACTGATTCTGCTCAGCATTCAGGAACATACTGGCATACCAACATTTAAACGAATTATGCTGGCAGAAAGAAAAGCAAAACTAGAAGAGACAGCAAACAGCAACTCTCTCTCCAGACAGGTGACTCTGCCTTGTCTACTCTTGAGGATACCCAGAATGTGAAGGTAAAGTCTTTCCCTAATATACTTAGGGAAACAGACATATGCCCCATGAAGGAACATATACATATCATCTCTATTTCTTTCCTTGAGAAAAAATAATCTGCGCTTCTGTTTTCTTCAAAGTCCCAGTCGCTTGTGTCAATAGTCCAACTGGAAACAACACTGACCTTTCACGACCAGGCAACATTTGATAGGTAGGCATAAAACAGACTTGGAAAGGTTTTCC
Organism: Anseranas semipalmata; assembly: GCA_013399115.1. Lineage (NCBI taxonomy): Eukaryota > Metazoa > Chordata > Aves > Anseriformes > Anseranatidae > Anseranas > Anseranas semipalmata. The sequence continues at coordinate 1,002,595 of VXAA01002339.1, forward strand.
AAAGGATTTTGAAATATTTTTCTTTCACGTTGATATAGGTGGTGATTAAATTCCACAGCACAAGTGCTGTTATTTCTTCCATCATCTTGAGCTTTAAAATATTAACTTAAAAACAACAAAAGGACTTTGCCAGCACCACTGAAACAAAAATTGTATTACTTACTTTGGGTCCACGTGGCCCTCTGTATCCTGTTATCCCAGGTAGTCCTTTTTGGCCCTGAGTATACAGGAAAAGTTTTTGTATATGTTACTATGCAGGACATACTTATGTGTTTTTTAACATTTTAAAGTCCTGTTCTGAATGACAACTATTAAGATGGTACCATTCCCGTAGGTGTACCAGGCAGAAGGAAACAAGAAAAATAATTAGGTACTGATTTTTACTTGTTAACACTGTCAAATCAGCACGATGTCTGTGGAGTGAGATAGAAGTATCTTTGCAGAAACTTGCTAACTGGGACTTTGTTCCTACAAACATGCATGACAGTAGCTGCTCTACTAGTTTGATGCAAGTATTCACATGTATAAATCCATGCTTTTGCACACAGCTCCAGTCTGAATGGAATATGTGGCGGATTACATGGTCACAGTCATGTCGTGTTGCATGACACCGTAAGTCACACTCAGCAGTAACATGGAGTTTAAATAGGTTCTTGTGGTTCTTTCCTTCCTTCTCATACAGCTATACATAGCAACCATTTCCATAATGAAAGCCTAAGATCCAATACATGAAATCTATCAGCTCCCTGAGCTGAGGCTGTGAGACTGGCAATGCTGAAATTCACATTTTCATTTATGTATTTCTGCAAATCAGACTTTAGAAACACAGAGACTATAACATAGGGCTCTCCATAACACAAGATTTGTACCTCCTTTTTTAACAAACATTGTAATGCTTTAAGGTATACAACTGTGGCTACAGTAGGTGTATCACTGAAGAAATACAGTAAATAACAGGATCTTGCATTAAAAATAGACAAAATCACACTTATTTTTCATATCAAAAGAGCACCCTAGAAGGATTAAGGTTGACAGTTTAAAACATTACACTGGAGAAATCTCAGAACAAATGCCAAAGATCTGAAAAATAAAATGCTTACTGAAGAGCCACAGAAGAGATTCAATACCAGAGTAATAAACTTTACCTGAAATGCCTGAAGTTTGATTTACTAATGATAAAAAGTAATGAAAACCAAAGGGCAGTAGCTCCTTTCTTCGTGAAGACAGGCTGTTTATGCCATCCTTACAAAAATTACATCACGGGATTGTACTTGCCAAGTTGAGTACAGTTAAATGTGAAAACAAATTAACACCTTTTCTCCTTTGAACAGCTGAGCTCCAGGAGGTCCAACTAACAATGGTGACCCAGGTGGCCCAGGAAGTCCAACATCGCCCTGTGGAAGCCAAATGAACAGCAGAAAGATGTTCTGTTCCATGCAGCTTTTCAGTGAGACTCAGAATGTTTTTCTTTTGTACTACAGCACTACATATTTTTGTACTTATGGAGCATGTACTTCTACTAATACCTGTAGATGAAGAAGGGTTTCTACTGAGATCTGTAAGCCTCTCTACAGTCTTCACTGATGAGTATGGCTGACAATCTTAATCTCATTCTGTTCTCATCACTCATTAAAAATAATGTTATGGCTAAGGAAATAAACGAGAACTCTGTACTCATGGCTCCTGCTCTGAGTCTGCTGTGGAGATGGTTACAGGATTGTCTAATCTTGCATGCACATACAGTCTCTCCTGTTCCAGACCAACACCTTTGAGCACAAGGCTTTGTGAATGTAAAGGTGAAATTATTGATTTGCTATGGAAAGTTGTGCATGTTAGAAACTTATACCAATTCTAAAAAGTGACTGGACAAATTCAAAAACAAAGTTCAAATATTCCACTTTGGTTCTGTAATGCTACTGGGGGAGACTGGGAGAGGAAACATGTGCTTGTCCTTTTCTTACAACCTTTCCTTGGCATCTGTTGCTGGACACAGCAAGAGATTAGATTCAGGAACTGACCTGGTACAACCACTGTTACTGGAAGGTACTGCTGTGATTATTTAGGCACTGTCTATACAGGATGAATGCTATGTAAATGTTAACTACCGTATTGATTGTTGCTTTTCAAAACCTCCAAAATACACTTGTTTCCAGTATTGCAGGTCACTGAAGTAATCACTTCTGCACAGAATTAGTTGACTCAATAACTTATTTCATTCTAGCATGATCAGTGGGAACATACAGCCACAAATAAATGGATTCTAGGCAACCAATGAGACTCTGTGCAGATGCTTGGAGTATGTTTTTGTAGATCTGTATGCAGGATCACTGCAAGGACAGAAAGCCTAACTAAACACACAGAACCCAAATGCTAGTGTCCAAATGTACAGGTCCAAAGCAGGAAAAACTTGAGATTTCTAATCTGAGGGATCTTCAATAAATTAAACTTGTTTTCTTAGGATATAATTCTAATTCTACAGTAGTAATAACATATTTAATATTTGTTTTCTTACCGGCTCTCCCTTTTGTCCATCCACTCCAATACCTGGATTTCCCTAGTTGACCAAAAAAAAAAAAAAAAGTACACAGTTTGAAGGTAATTAGAAAATGTTGACACAAGAATTTAATCAAGTAAGTCTTTTGAAAAATTTGGTAACAAATAGCCATGAGGGACATTTCAAATATTTGTATAAATTAATCTATTATTTCACTAACAACTTCAGGAAAAGTCATTGCCTACCTGTTCACCTGGCAGACCAGGGTAACCTGGAATACCCTTTAAAAGAGAGTGAAGACAAGTTAACATGTCTGATTTAGAGACAGAACCTTGCTTTGAAAATTACCTCTACTTGCTAGTATCACCTAGAGGCAGAATTTCCTCTTGGGATGTACCTATCCCAAAGTGCAATTTACTTATCATGGTCACCACTTTCAGGAGGGCTGAACTCTGGCTCCCCACTTTCCTGTCTCACAAGGTAGCCTCAGGGAAGGGAAATAAGGAGAGAGCACTGGCAGCATTCCCCCTTTACCACAGACTGCCAGGATGACTCGGGTTAACGCAGGCATGGAAAGAAACAACATATACTCTAATTCCAATACTTCAAAACTCATAAAGTAAGGCAAAAATCTCTCTTTTTATCATCTGCCTCAAAAATTATGTCTGGGCTTTGGTTCACATTAAGGCAAGTTCTAAAATGGGTAAACCAGAATTTATGCAAATCATGAAAATGCAAGACTGTATAACTGTGGTGATCTTACGGGCAAGCCTGGTTGGCCTGGGTATCCAGGTGGGCCTGTTGTACCTCTTGACCCTCTAGGTCCCTGAAAAAGATGGCAAAAGACCTGTTTGTGAAAATACCGAGAGCTTACCGTTTTCTTCACAAAACTAGCTTCTCCAAAATGCTTGCATCTCGTGGACTGTCTACTGGCATTCCACCCATGTATCCCTTGCCTGAAGTTTATACTATACCTGAAACCTCACTGTCACTATAGCAGCTCAGCACCAGTTTCTGGATAATACTGCACAGGTATCGGTCAATGCAGTGATATATTAATGGTTGAAAGAATATTTTGTTAGTAACTGTGCTACAGTATGGGGACTTGATACAGTTCATCAGTGAATACTTTTTTGACAGGCATAAGAAGAGGAACCAAAGTCATATGAGTGAAAGTCTGTAAGAGCTCAACAATGAAATTAAACTCTTCTTCTTACATGCTTTTATGGCAAAAAATGTGGTCATGTGCTACATATTCCTGGGGGACCCAACAGATACCATTGAAGAAGCTGTCACATCTCTACTGTGAAATCTTGAATTTCATGGAGAAAATATTCCACAAACTGAGTACATAAGGAATGACAACTGCTCGATGCACAGCAACTGCCTGCACACAAACCACAATGCAGGTGGGTACGATCTGTTTCTGTGCTTCTCAGCTGTCATGAACTGGTTATGGAGGCAGACAATAGGGACTTGATGACTGTTGGACTTTATTCTGGAATTTTGCTATTTAAGACAGGCAGGGAGAAACCCCAATATTGCTTTATTTTATTAAGAAGTAAAATTTGAAAGATCTTCAAGACAAAAAGCATGTGTAGAACACACCGACTGTACTTACGGGAATGCCAGGGGGTCCAGGATCACCTCTGTCTCCCTGTAATGACAATCATTTAGCAAAGGAAGCATCACAAACATTGACTTTAAATGGTTATTAGAATTTTGTAACTTTATAGCTTTTAAGATTTCAAGCTATCTGTTCCAGTTGTAATATCTACTTTTAGTTTGTGTTTGCACCAAGCTTTATTAAACAGTGAGGAGATATGAGAACAATTAAATTTGCCATATGTTTTTCCCTACAAGTTATGATGTTTTTCACAATCAGATACTTACTGGGGGTCCTTTTCCAAAATGTGAAACAAACACTGAATTTCCTTTTTCTCCTTTTTGCCCTTGATTTCCCTATGAAGAAAAAAAAAAAATTAGGCTGTACTTTTCTGGTGCCTATGTGTCACTAGGTAATCCACTAGAACCACCGTAACTGTGTTAGCATTTTGCAGCTCTTTTGTCTAACAAGCCCCTTAAATGTGAAGTTGTCTTCTGGACAGTTGAGCAAAACAGCTCCTCACAGATTCTGACTCCTGCTCTGAGGTTCTCCTTAGCTTTTGGCTATTTCAATATTCTACGACCTTCACAAATCTCACCTTTAATATCAAGTATATCAATATTATCTTTTCTTTCAGTGAGTCAGTGGCTTTAAGTATTACACACACTGCCTTCTCCAAAAGTTCATGCTATGATTTAGAAGGATCTAGTGTGATTCTGCATACAGTTAAAAAGCTGAAAGTATGGACTGTGTTACATGCACAATCTTCAACATTTTCACCTATTAGTAAATATGTTTCACAGTCTATAAAAAAAAATAAATCTGATGCCTACAGGCCTTGTTTACCTTTAAAAATTAAGTTCTCATGGTTCTTGTTGTGGAGTCCTTTGTATAACTTTGCCTATCACAGCACCTTCAAAACCTCAGTCTGACTTAGCAGGAAAAGATGATCATTTTTGCAAAATTTAACTGTAATGTTCAATTGACTGTTAAGAGCATGATACGTATATATCTGAAGAACAGATATATTAAGACATTTCTGAAATTTTCTCATTTGAAATCTTAATGTACCAGGTACAATTTAACTGAAGCCTATAACCACTTAACTATTGATTTCAATAAACTGGGGTACTGTTTTTCATGGAATTTAACCACTTTAAAACTTTACTGGTTTCCTGATATTATATGCTAGCTGTTCAAATCCTGAAGTCAGAATGAAACTGGGAAAGTAGTTATCCCTAGAATGGTACAATAAGAGTTACAGCTGCCTGCAGCTGAATATACCTACAGCAGACTGGATGCAGTTTACAGGTCAAACAGCAGCTGCTAGGGAACACATTAAACATATCAGAAGTTATATTCGTCTTTTGTTATTTTACATGTCATCTCATGTGTAATAATACATCTTTATTAGATTAAATTTGTTACATGACTTAAGGGCTTACAAATAGAAACAAATTTCTTTTCTAATTTATTGGTGAGGTAAAGGAAGTAAAGCTGTATGTACACAGTGTTATATAAAATTATACAGGACAATGTTATAAATAAGTAACATAAAAATATTAGCTGTATTATATAGTCAAGTTGGTACTTGGTGCAACAAGTTGATTTAAAAACAGGCAATCCACACAGAGGTTGAAGTAGCATTCTTGCACACAAGCAAATATGGTTACTATGTCTTGTTTTTCTGGGTAGCCAAATTAATTTGCACTGGATTTTAGTGTGGATATCCAAGGCTACATGCCTATCGTGTCTCCCTTTCTTTGTAGGTTGCAAACACTTTTCTAGGCCTGCCAAAGAGCATGCTCCTGGAATTGGAAGGGTTTATGCTGCAATTTGTCCCATGTCTCATTTTTCTTTTATGTCATTTGGCTAATTATTAAAGGCAAAACTCCATTTTGAAAGCCATAATAGGACAGAAAACACAGGTAAATTTAACAGTTTGAGCTGAAGCCATTTTACCATTTGGAAGGTAAGGGGTTACCTTGAGAGGTATAACAAATGAGGTTATTAGCAAGTGTTTTTTTTTTTATCAGGTTGTGTGTTTGACATCATCTGTTACAGGTCCAAGACTTGAATTATATGTTTTTGCTATATTTTGATAGTCTTCTTACTCTCTCTCACTGATTGCCTATGGCTGAATCAGTGTCTTATTTAACTCCTACTAAACACGATTGACTTTTCATGTAAATTGCCGTTGTTTTTATTGTTTTATTTAAAAAGAGAAGCTCTTAGACCAACTAATGACATATTATTAATCACTGACAAGTAAAAATTCTTTCCACAAAAAGTCAAAGACTGGGGACTAGATCTGTTTAGCAAAGCTTCTCTGGAGCTACAATAATTTATACCCCTTACTGATACGAATCTGTTTTATCTTCATTAGAAGAGCACTGCTAACCTAACTATTTAAACAATTTTAAAATGCTTTTCATTTTAACAGGAAAAGTGAACAATATGAAAGTGGCAATTTTAAACATTTTAACTGAAATGATCTCTATGCATACAGATAAACATTGAGGCAAGATTAAGTGTGCACAAAGCGGTCATGAGTAGGTATCTAAAATGTGACACATGAAACTGTAAGAGCATGATTTTGAAAGAGATCTACTAGTACATTTGTGTGATCTACCACTAAAAATCTTAAAGTGCTACAGGACTTGTTGAAACTTCCACTTATTGCTAAGTCATCTCAGGTATGTTCCTACTATTAAGGCTTTTATGAAGTTTCAGGTAGTGATAAATGGCATGATGGTTTCAAGGTACTCCTTAATTCTACTTCCATAAAATGGTATTAGCTTTGGTATGGTTACATACTGGGGAAACAAAGTAGAATTTAACTCTCAAGCTAGACATATATACTTAAAGTCTATATATAAAGGAACTTATTTCACATTCAAGCTCAAACTTAATCCACAAAGGCATCAATTGTTCTTCACTCCCATTAACCTTACCAAAAATAGAAGGTGCCTGGAACTTCACTGTGAAGTGGAAAGCTAGTGCCATAGTCTAAAAATCCTTTCATTTAAAGACTGTTAGCTTGGAAGGGAAAGGTAGACATACAATAGACAATAGGAACACCTTTAACGTACATAAGGACCTCTTGGTCCAATATATCCGTTTTCGCCTGGAAATCCTGGATCTCCTCTTGAGCCATTGCATCCATCTACACCACGCTTGCCCCTGGGTCCTTCACTTCCTGGTAATCCCTGAAAGACAGTTTAATATTTATTAGAGATATGCCATGATACATAGAAAATAGTTTTTAAATTAACAAAACAATTCAGAAAGAAATATCACAGAGCTGAAACAGAGGACATCTCACAGTGGTCCCAGCTTCATACTCTTTACACTAGAAATGTCTTCTATTGTGATCTGTATCTATCTATCTATATATATAAGTGAAGAATTCCCAAGTTTTTAATATATTGTTCTTTGATGCATAGCAAATATGACAGGGACAGCACTGGGTAGAGGGCCAAACTGAGCTCTCGTTTGAGTCAATAACTAATGTGCTTTTTTCTCAGGGAAAGCAGACTAGCTGTCTAACTGTAATCTTTCTTGTGGCTATAAAGAAAAGTTATCTTGTCTAGGAACGTGATGTACCTTTACTGTTTCTGAAGGACATACACAAAGGTAATCTGAAACAGCCTCATATCTTTTAATTGATAGGATAAAATGATGAGAAAGAGGACACAGCTTAACTCAAGCATACAGTAATCTCAGAGAATGACTGTACATTGTAGAATTGTTGGAAGTAATTTTCCAACGTAACAAGAATTAACCAATGTACAGATAAAGTTTAGTTCTATGTCAAGTTAGATACTAGGCAATAAAAGCAATGAATATTTTTTTGGTTCTGAAAATTGATCAGGAAACTATCCTGGCCATTTGCCTGAAATGTTCTTGCCAATTTTACTTCTTATCTTTGAGGCTCTTCAACCCAATTTGTGGATGCCTTTTTTGATTAACATTTTTCATCAAAAGGTTATCTATTTCTTGGGAGTGCTTCTTTTTTTTCTGCTAAATTTTGGCCCCATGAACTCTATGTTATAGAGACATTCTGGCAATAGTCCCATTGTCATGTGTGGACAGCTGACAAGCAGATGCTAAGACACCCACTCAGTTTCTGGTTCTGTTTTCACTTTCAAAATTCAACCTTTTAACTTTGATCCATATGAAACCAATAACAGCATAAGAATTTAGTTATAATAAACATTTTCCAAAATACTACATCTAAGAGATACTATTTTTCTTTTACCACACCCATTTCCACACTGAAAACCACATTCAGAAAAATGTATAATCA
>VXAA01002339.1:1011025-1030134 GCA_013399115.1 Anseranas semipalmata
AATCACATTCTTATATATTTAGGACCCACTTTCCCTCTTCAGTCCCTATTCAGGTAAAATTCAGTGGTTGCTTTTTTTTTTTTTTTCCTGCAAAAGGACTACAGGCAAAAATCAAAAAGTTTGAACAGAAAACAATACACGATTTGAGATAACTTTTGGAGATGTAAAGAATGCAGCAAGCAGACTATGGCTCACTGTTATAAATACAAAAATATAATATATAAATATATATATATATTATATAAATATAAATACANTATATTTATATAAATATAAAAATAAACTCACTGCTTTTAATCCTAATACATGCTGCATGGACTTGGGCTAGTCTCTACCTTCACTGCCCGACTTCCCCATGAAAATCTTTTACTTATGTCACTGGGATTTTGTGCAATGTGCTATAAATAGTAAACACAGTTGATATTATTCTAGCTAATTTACACTTTTGCAACATATGTAATTCTGAGGTGGTACAATAAGAATGGATATAAAACCAAACAATTTATTAAATGTATTATTCTATCAGAAGACTTGCTTTGACTTTATAGAAACTGTGATTTTTATAAAGCAATATTCATTCAATACGTACAGGAACACCATCTAGACCAGGAAATCCTGGGACTCCAGTTGGGCCCTAAAAACAGGTGATATGAAAAAACAAAGTTGCTGAGGTCATTAACTCTTACAAGAATGAAAAACAAGAACATGTGATACTATATAGTGAGAAACAAGCAACGCTCTTGCTTGAAATATGAATTAAAGCCTTAATTATTATCAGAAATAAATGTCTGACAAAAGCCTTAGTATGAGACTAGTGCCAATAGCTACTCATGTAACAGGACAAATATCAAATTCTCATATTCGTTCATTCTCCAGCAACTATAAAAGTACAGAAAAAAAAAAAAAGAAGTGGAAGTTGACTATAACTTATAACATTATTCTGTACTTAATTTCATGACCCTGGTCCTGTTTTGATAATACCAGCAGCACAATTTCTATTTACAGGGCTAACATTTCACCTATGTTAGACATTTGCCTTAGTGATTTCAATCATCCACTGAGATCAATGAAATTAGACCATTAAAATTAATATAAAGTACCAAGAGCTAAGTATAGGGATTGCACAGCTATGAAAGATATAGACCTGAACTGCAATTTATACTCCATAATTGGTATTAAAATTTTGTTTAGTGTATAGCACTTCTAAAAGCACCTTTGAGGTTAAGGAGGATGACATGGTATATACTAATCAGAGACTGGGTCTTTTTCATTTATTTATTTCTTCTGACAATTCTAATTTTGCAATCCAAAACAAAACAAAAAAATCCCTGAAACATTTTTTCCAAAGAAAGCTGTAATTGATCTCAGAATTTTGGGTGAACAAGAGGATAGTTTGGCAAATGCTTTCTAATCATTCAGGTTCTGTTTCACTTGCTAGTATTTAACATTATATACTGTGTACACCCAAAAGAGCTGTCTATGGTGTTTCCTACCTTATCACCTTTTTCTCCAGCTGGCCCAGGCTGCCCATTCTCACCTCTCTGTCCTTTTTCCCCTGGCAGACCGGCTGGTCCTGTAGATCCCAAGGATCCAATTGGACCTTGAGCTCCCACCTCACCAGGCTGACCCTGAAAAGAGTCCAAAGAGGTGAGTGAATAACACTGTAAACCTCCCAGCAGTCAGTGTTTTGGAGATGAGTATATGGATAAAACAAGGCTTAAAATGTTATGATTCAAACCCGGTTGCTGTACAGGCAACAGATTTGTTCCATGCATTACATGCTACAGGAACACAACTTTCAAATTTAACAACTTGATCAAGGTGATAATTTCTTTTCACCTTCATCAGTTCTCCAGCACCACCTCTCTGGGATGCCTGGGATAAATTGCAAGTCCTCCTGGGTCTACCAATGTAAGTATCAATTTCTGCAAGAATAAGACTACTGAGCATCATATTTTTGCCACCACAGAAGTGTTGGCTCATTTTAGACAAAAGGGCTTTGTAGACATTAGACCAAATCAAGAGAGTTCCCCCCTCTCTTTCAAGTCACATTATATGCTCATTATCTTAAGTTTTTCTAGCTCACATATCTTCCATCATCACTCTCAGATTTTAATGCCTTATATAAAAGGTGTGAAGTTTCCTACAGGAAAAGAATGATAGTTATTAGCAAATGCATTTACAGAAAGTATCAATTTGTATAGATTGTGTTAAAAGGGTTTAGGAGGCTGCAGAATGTCATTTATCTATAAACAGCTCTAAATTCAGTATCTGTACCTACAGTATGATACAGACCACCTCTATGGATTTCTGTGAAGTTTTCCAAGATAATCCATATTTTCTAGTAAAAACACTTCCCATTACAAAAAAAGCAACGGGATTTTTCAGTCTATAGCACTGGTGTGGAATTGTTTTGGATTTTGTTCTGTGCTGATAAACAATGATTAAATCACAGACTCAGTGCTAAGTAAAACAAGCTTTCTAATCAAATAGATTTCACATATGAGCTGTCTATGCTTTCACCCTACAAAACCTACATAAAGGTCTTTATTTCTCTTATTCATATTTTTCATTATATATCATTATCTTGGTTTTGCTATATGTTAAGAGTGTTTTGCTTTATTTTCAGAGTTAGTCTATGAATAATACCACATTATTTAAAAAGAGAGCAAAATGGAGCCCCATGCTTTCCAGAGAAAAGGATATGGCTCTAAGACCACTTGAGGGCAGTAAAGCACGTTTCAGTACAATCTCCATTCACAGAAATGACAGACCATACATTCATTTCTATGAATGGAATCAAGAAAAACAAAAGGACAGAAATCAAAGGTGATTGTAGACATATATGTTAGCTCCAGGCATCGAATTATGTTAAAGTGATAGAACCAAATTCCATTCTGCTAAGTGGAGACTGAATCTGTCTAAACAAAATCTTTTCTCATAAATTGCAAGCAGGGCCTCAAACCATTTTTTCTCTAAACCTCAGGGCCCTATGCTATGAAAGCTATGAACAAGACTTCAGTCCAGAGGCTAGGAAAAGAAGTCCTGCGAGGATAGAAGAGGACTACTTGAAAAAGTATGCTTATACAATTCATGTTCCATTTGTCTTTACTGGCACCCCTCACTTATTTAAACCTTGATCTTGCTTCCAATGAAGTCACTAGCAAAAATTCTAGGGCAGAATCAGCATTTTGTCTTCAGCAACATTTATAATTTTCTTGATAGCATAATTTGAAGTGTAAAATATTATGGAAATTAAGGGCTACAAGTATTAAAATCTGCTGATTCTACATTTTGGTAACAATGAATGGACAGTGAGGACTCTGAGTATTATTTGAGTATTTGCTTGTATGGACAATTGCAGCCTGTCTATTGGCAGTGCCTTGCACATCCTCTGTTGTAAGACTGAATTTATTCATTGAAGTACTTTTAAAGCAGCTATTACAGACTCTAAATACTTGATAAAAAAAAAAAGACTGGACAACCATTTTAATTGAAGCACAATTCTGAGTATTAGAACAGTAAAATGAATGAGACTAACAAAATAGTAAAATACAACTATTTGAACCATTCAGTCAACTGGAAGCAAGACTTTTTCTTAGTATACTGAACTAGCTTTTACCATGCAAAATATAACATTCATCAGCAGGAAAAAAAACAAAGTATTTCTTGCTAATGCTCTAATGCCTTGGTGTTAACAATGCATTTTGTTGACAACACATTTCTGCAGCAACTTTAATATTTTTAATTAATGTGTACACTCTGCAGCCAATAGTTGAAAGAGCAATTTTTCAGGTTGTTATATCCTTTGGACAGTTGAAGAAACATGATTTTGATAATACTCAGAAAAAAAGGTGAGAAACTTTTGATGGTAATTAACCATCGCAAGCAATAAAGACTTCCAGGATATATGGTCCTTTAGGCTGACAAAAATGCCTTCTTTAGTTGCTAAACTATGAATTTAATTGACTCCATGGTTTATGTCTTCAGCAGGAGGCAGTGAAGTCATCAAACACAGTCACTGAATCCAGAATTCACAATAGGTTTGACAGCTGATACAACTTTAGCATGCCATGTGAAGCTGGTGGATTGTCTCTCTTTCTTTCAGCTCAAAGACTGATAATGACTGGGAGCTTTGTTAAGACCAAACTGATACCATGTCATAACATCTATTATCACATCTATTATTTGTGCCCATTCAATGTGACTACCACAGCATTACAGTCTCAGGACAGCTGTACAAATAAAGAGGATGAAGGTAGTCATGCTCATGTGGAAATGACAAATTAGCTCAGTTAAAATGGACAGAATATTATGCCTGCTCTGCTATCTGATGCCAACAAAGTCATTTAGGTCTTCACTGCCTTGATAATTGTCTAGGTCAGGAACTACCCATGTCAAGACTATGGTCTGTCATTTTAGCATATCCTGGACTTGACCTGCAGTAAGAAACTGACTTTTGACAAAACAAGACTATATATTTTTTAATTAAGTATGCTTCCTATGACTAAGTCTGCAAATATTTCAGAATTATGCAACAAAGCATTTAATACCATTTAGAAAAAACAATGGCCAGGGTTATTTGGAATGACTTTTTTTGGTTGCCTGACACCAAACAGCACCTGGTTTTTAGAGTGCCCTGAGCACTAATTGCTTGAAAATCAGACATTTTAGAGGAGTCTTAATTGAAAAACAAAACAAAACAAAACAAACAAAACCAGGCCATGCTATCAGAGTGAATTCTATGTCTGACTTCTCATTATCAACAAAATCAAAAGAAATCCAGTTATTGCCTTCAATTAGAACAGTACCTATGTTACATGCTATGTGGATGTATCAGTGATATGGGAAATGCCTTTACTTTGTTCTCATAAACAAAAAAAAATTCTCAGCAACTGCACAGAATCAGATGGTAGGCAAATACTATAGTGCCCCTTTTCATTCTGCACTAGACACTAGGCATGTACACAGTCTTCTTCATTTTACCCGTGGCAGGATGGGGAAAGGGAGAGAACTAGAGGTGTCTGGAGGCAACAGAGGAGTGCACACAAAGGCATCTGCAGACACGTTTTCTTTTGTAATTTGTTTTGTGAGGTGGAAGCATCTGCTGCTACTCTAAGCTCCACCCATGTCCTCTCCCCTTTTGGAAGAGCAGCTCTATTATACAGCCCAGCCACAGCTTCCAGGGCTTGTAGGGGTATCAGTTCTCGGAGGTTTCCACTCCTCCACTGTAACTGTGTAGAACTGGGACCAAAACCATTTTCACTGTAAGTCAAGGCTTCTAAACCAACCTTCTAAGTATTAACTTTATCAAGATGAGATACAGATGGGAAAACACATGACTAAGTGACATTAAATCTTCCCTCTTTTCCTCACTAGAGCAAGTTTTCCTTTGACTGAGGATCAAACAAATATACAGGATGTACTTTATTGTGAATTTGTTCAGAAACAACAGATCACATAGTGACTTTTAAGTATTAGGTAACTTCCTTTTATAGTCAGATTTTGAGCCGATAAATGCAATACTAACCCTTAGTGCTTGACTTGTCTCAGTATCTTTTGACTGTGCTGCAACCTACTAGGAAATTCTGTGCTCTTTTAGCATATTTTGTAATGATACAATATGCTACAGGAACATAGTACCTGATGATGCAGCTTAATCTTCACAATGATATTTTACTGAATCACAACAAAACACAGTCGAGAGCTGAAAACATTTTTCACAATGTACTTTGTTTTGTTTTGTTTTTTAACCCTGAGCAACCATGAAAAGAAGAGGCATCCAATAAGCCAGGGGATGTCACTATTGCCTAAAAGAAATACTGAACAAGAAAGAATTTGGCACTGACACTCTAAGAAAGACTTAACGGCTGAAAGCAGAGAGCTGCAAAAAGAGTATCTTGGACCACAAATTGTTAATATCAGATTAGCTAATAAAATAAAATGCTCTGACTCCATCCCTGGAAGTGTTCAAGGCCAGGTTGCCTGGGGCTTTGAGCAACCTGATCTACTAGAAGGTATCCCTGCTCATGGCAGGGGAGTTGGAACTAGATGATCTTTAACTCCATTCTAACTCAAACTATTCTATTGAAACATTTTATTGAAACAAGTCACTGATTGGCAATATTTGGTTGATTCAAATCTATGGAAAATAATGATTTTGTAGAGTTTTGTAATCCCTCAAATTCTCTTGCCCAATGTGGAAAAGGTTACCAATCTGAAGCAACTGAGAAAAACACTTTTTATAGTATGGTGGTGACAGGAGAACCAAAACTATTAAGGAAAGAAAATGCTCAAGGACGAAAGAAGAGATAATTTATTAAGTTCAAAACTTTTGAAAAATTTGGAAACATATCTAATATGAAAAATGCTAATTTACAGATGCTGTTGTTGGACATTTTATATGAAGAACAGCCTCAAAGAGACCTTACAGTGAGGAGAACAGAGCGATCCTGTTCCAATTCCACATTCTGGTAAGTAGATTCCATTTTCTACCAGTTCAAATCCTAACTTCTGAAACCTAAGAACTGCTTACTGCTATGCCCAGCTAAAAAAAAAAAAAAAAAAAAAGTGTCTNTTTCTTTCCCAACAAAAAAAAAAAAAAAAAAAAAAAAGTGTCGTCTGCTTCAGATGTAGATCTAGGGACCTCCTTTCTCTGTATCTGTTGTTCTATGGTTCTCAGCTAACGTAAGTGAAATACAATAGAAATACTACAGAAACATGTAACTCGTGTCAGGAATCTTCTATTTTAAAACTGTATGGTAACTAACATACTGAGAAAAATGATCGACAAGTACAAGGCAAAAAGTGGGATAGATCTGTTTTTCTTCAAATGCTAGCATGTATGCATCTCTGATAATGGATTCAGGTAAGCACATGTGTTTTGAGATCAGATATATGGATTGTACATATTTGCTTCCTCAGTGTGCAGCTTGAAAATTCAAATACAAGTGCTGGATATTCCATGTGAATGTCAAACTGCCATTCGTTTATGTTATGTATGTCCAATATTTCAACATCATAGTGGCATGCAAAGAAGTGTTATTTAATAAACACCTCTTAGGCACAAAAAATGACAGAATTTCCATTTTCCCAGTTAGTGAATCTTAAATATGTCTACACTGTGCTGTAAAGTGGACTTAGTTAACACTCAGAATCTACTAGGGAGACATGATAACCCACAGGATCTATTAGGAAGATGTGACAAGAATAGCAATATCAGAAGACAGACCTACTACACGGTTAAATTTTACCATTAGTACCCCACTGTCCTGAAGTATACATCAGCTGACTTTTTAACTTACCTTTAACAACCAACTCATTTAGTATCCCTCACAAATGCTTACTCCTTACACCTCATATACAAGAAAATGCAAGATGTTCCTCTTAGATACCTCTTTGCTATGTTCTCTCCTACACTAGTATGAAAATAGGCCACACGTTTCATCTGCAAAAGAACGAACATTGGTCTTGCTGAGTTATACTTGTTATTCACTTTGCTCCAGGCATTTCACATGATCTCATAGAAGCTTGATCAGGTTGGGTCATGAATAGATGCTTGCTTTCTAAATCTACTTAACTCTATAAACAAAGCCAAAGGAATTGAATGGGATCAAACTCCAGGGTCAGCACAGGACAGGTTTACAATTGGTCAGTGCTAACTGCAAACATTTTTTTAATTATCTAAATACTGTTAGAGCAGCCAACATTTTTTAGGCCTCTGATTCAACACTGCAGGAATTATGAAGGATGTAACTTCCCATGTTAGAGAAAGAGGTGAAAATGGAGGAAAGGTTTCACTATCTCTTTGACATATCAGGAGCAAATTAAAATCAAGGACTTTATGGAAGAACAAAGAGGAAGATTAAAAAAAATCTAAAACAATTAAGTTGCTGTTTGCCTCTGATTAAATACTTTGACTGCTACTGCCTCATTAAAGACTGTACATCTTGACTGGGAGAGAAAAGGCAGCAGAAAGTCTCAATTGATCACGGCTGGCACCAAAAATCATGTTACACTTACTGGCTTATGTACTTTCAATAATCACTTTCTCTCCTCATTTATCTGTTCAATAGTTCTTAAATGAATATGGATAGTGGCACACAGTATGCACAAAGAGATTTAACTGCACATTTTAAGAATGTCCTATGGAAGAAAGAGTCCTTCTGAGTTTTGACATGAGATCAAAAGGTAAATAGTATAAGGTAAAACTAATTCCAATAAGGTTGGAATCCCAAGTAAACAGAAGTTGAACTTTCATTGTGATGCTGACAGCTGTAATTATATCAGAATGGGACGTGCTACTAGGAATACTAACTAGAACGCTTTTCAGACAGTGATTTCTTGGTAATGAACAATAGTGTAGATCTGTTTACTCTATGGCACCAAGTTATCTTAGGCTGAAAGAAATAAAAAAGACAGGTACAAAAGCTCTTCTAAAAACCTATATAGCAACCAATGCATATGAATACTGGTTTTATATAAATATTAAATAAAAGTTCAGCTATTTGCTTCTACTTTTCACAGAATCACAGAACCTTTTTTTTCTTCCAACTTGCCCGATTTCTCTTCATTCAAGTATGGCCACAGCAGTTTCCTTTTCTTTCTCCCATGGTCACCATTTCTCTAGCTAAAACCTTGATTATCTTGTCCTTTTACAATGACAAAGAGTTTCTACGTTGACATTTAAAAGATTTTCAAGTGGACATAAAGGCATAGTCTCAATTCCCACTGCATTCACAGTTGGCCACACAGTTCTCTTATACTGTCCTGGTAATTAGAACTTTAACTAATCATATTTAAACTGCATTCAAAAAAAAAAAATGGATAGAAAGAAAACTCATTATGTACTATGCCAAAGACCTTGTGTGTTTCTAACGTATATGATACCTTATCGGTACAATAATGAGACAATTTGCCCATGCTTCCATATAAGTCTTAGATTACCATGTTCAACAGAAGATCATGAAGAGAACGCCATACATCTGACTCCCCATGGAAAAAGAATTTAAAAGTAAACAACAGCAGGAAAAAAAAAGTTGTTGTGGGCTACATATACCAATGTAATTCAAAACATACATTGATGTAGCTCACTCAGATGTTGCCTTTCTCTTTCAGCTTTTGCAAAAGCCCCCCATACGGCAGTTACTTTAACACAGCTGAATAAAGATTTGTTAACTTTGAGGGTTGCTCTAAGGCTGGCTTTCCAGCTGGTCTGGATGGGATTATTGTTCCATTGCCTTCTGCCCAGCAAGTACATGAATGTTCTAGAATCTTTTTGTGCTTTCAGCACACATTTGCTGAGGGGGCTAGCTCATCCTTATTTTTGACATCTAGCCTGTTCTAAACAGTGAAAAAGGAAAAAAATAAAGCACTAAACAACCAGATGTACGCTGTAGCTCTTATCTCCACTTCTTTGCAGAGAAGGATTATTAAACTGTACAATTCTGAAATTTTAGGCTTGGATACCGTACAGTGCCAGAGGATCATTCATTTCCTGCACTTTAAAGACAAGATCGAGGAAGATGCAAAACTCTGATGAACCAGCCTGGGAGCAGGATTCAGACTGGAAACAAGATAAAGCACGATGTTTTGCATTCTAGGAAGCTAACAATAAGATAAATAAGTCTTTTATTTTGCCATGAATAGTCTCCACAAAAGCTAGGAAAGCAAAGTCAGTGTGTCAGAGTGTAAAGGCAGAACACAGCAGAGTTTAGAAGTCAACGGGATAGTAGGCTGAAAAAAAGATTAAGTAATCCTATATAAAAGAATTCATCACTGTACATTAGAAAACATTTGCAACATCTACCCGAAGTGATGTTTATTTAAGCTGTATTTCATATAATGGCTGATAAGTACTTTAACTCCTTGCGTATTGATAACTAGGAACAATTGCATGGCATATAAATTCATGTTACATTGGAGAGATTGTACTTGTCAGTTTGCATATGTATTTCAGAGCTGTTTCAGAGAATGGTACAATTCTCAATTTACATTTGCATAACGATATTGAATTTATTTTGAAATGTTAATTTTTCGACTACACTTCTGTTGGGCATTTAGGTCTAGACCTTGTAAGTATTTAGAAAACTAACTGCAAATCCATGAGTCATGGTTCAGTTTACCTGTGGAGGGGAGGACAGCTTAAGAAAGAACCTTATTGACTACAGTGAGTATTGATTATTGACTGGTCACAGGCATGTAATTCAGAACTTCCAGACAATTGAGAGAGAACCAGAATCAGGGGGAAATTTCGTCATCCTTTCTTTTTCCTCTAGTTTCAAAGTCAGTTGTTTTTAAATGGTACTTCAGATCAGGTTTTTGGTATCCAAATCAGTCTGTTCAGTAGCACTACGAGACACTGCAACGCTGCTAGTCAAAATACTCCTCCCGGGATGCCCCTTTGTTAACAATGTTACAGAGATAGACACATCCTAGGCCCCTATTATGAAAATCCTACAGCACGGGGGACTCTTGTATAGACATAATCCTGGAGGATTAGGATAGGATCCAAGGACACCAGGGCAGTGAACATGACACAGCAAAGCATGCAGATGACTGCAGAAGCACAGGAAGGGAAAGGCGTGCCTTGCTTTTGTGGCCACTCATGTTGTACACAAACAAATGTGACACACAGCTCTTCTAAATACTGATTCACTTTGTTCAAGTTTTTTAAGCCCAAGACTTTACCATTAGTGCTCTGAAAGAAAATTATTTCAATCACTGACAATTTTTCAGTTGTTCACTCATCAAGGAATGTATCTAAATTAGTCTTTTCCTCGTTTAACATTTAAATTGTGTTTGTTAGCACTCTATAGCTATATATTTTGAGGAAAAACAGCCGAGATAACAAACTAGTCATCACTGGACCATATTTCAATTTACAAACAGCAACATACTTACACTTTTAAGAGATGACCTTTAAGAACTGGGTATCATCTACTAAGTATCAGAACAGAGGATGCACAAGTTACTAATTTTAGTATATAATATAAATAATTATAAAACATGAAAGGAAGTCTAGGCTTTTTCATAAGACAAAGACAGTTCAGTTTTTTTTTATAGTTAGTGCATTAGGCTAGTAAAATAAAAAGTCTGCAAGCTTTTTCACAATCACCTAACCAAAACAGGAAACACCTAAGTTCCCACGAAACTAGTAAATGGCATGCACATTCTCTGTTAACCAACTTCTTAGGAGAAAACAAGCATAGATTTCTAAACTTACAATATTGTAAGATTGGGCTTTGTCTAACTACCAGATTGATCTCAAAGAATCCTTATAAAAAAAAATAGCACCAAGATTATTATGAACCTAATTTACAAACAAGCCTGTTCACAATCTTAACTTCAATCAGTGATAGCTGTACTTCATACCAGTGACAGAATTATGGTAGCTTGCTGTATTCAGACTTGCTTATGCTCACCAGCCATACTGATTTTAAAGAATATCAATGTGCGCAAAATGAACAGTATTTGCAACAGCAATTATCATTAGTTCTACTTATCACTTACTCTTGATCCTTTTTCTGGAAAGCACCGACAAACTGAACAATCCTGTCCCCCACATGGTTCAATATATGCATATCCTCCCTAAAAAATTAAAAGGTTATGAATTTATTAATATGCAATAGACAGCAAACAGTTTATCATATGGCACGACACTTTATTTAAGTATTATTATTTTCAAATTCTTGGTTGTTTCTGAAAGGGTAAAATATTAGGAAAAAAATACTGTTTAATTAAACCTATCCAGTATTAAAGAACTGAACAAAAATTGTGAATTATCTGTTAAAATGTTACCAAAATTAAGAATCTATTATTTATTCCTATTTAATTAAGTACTAAAGCTTTTGATTTGTACACATATTGTCCAATTAGATGATTTTTAAGGCAAAAGATTTGGCTACTGTTGCATACCCATAGGGCAATTTCTTGCTGAAAAAGGAACTTGACATAGCAGCAAACATCAGAATACAGTGTAGATCTTCAACTTGATGCAGAAAAGCGAGGATGGTTTTGATTTTGCAGGAAATTCATTATTTTAAAGGAATGATGCCCACACTTTCAAGCAGGTTCGGGCTCAAGAAATGCACTTCCTCTGCAGCCAGGATGTGGCCAGACTGCTTACCTGAGGATCATGACAAATACAGAGCACTGATACAACTCGTCTGTTTGGGGTAAGGACTGGCAACACAAAACACTGCTGGAGCCTAAAAAGTGATTCTTGCATGCCAAGCTTCTCCTACATTTTGGAAGTCAGTAGGCAAAGTCAGGGTGTCAGAGGGATGCTGGTACCAGAAGCATGTGATGTACATGTCTAATCATTTCTAACTCTTCATACTAGTGCTACAGAAGAAGCAGCAGATCTTTGAAACTTTGCTTCTCTGAGGACTGAGAAATGGTGATACCTCACCGTCTTCAGTGGTAATCTGCAAGTTACTTATGTGTGGTGGTGATGTTTATTTACACTGAATGGGTTAGAATTTGTCTGCTAGTATCATATGAACCTTTTCCAATGATTGATTAATAGAATACATAAATCAATACTACATTTAAAATTCTCCTAAACTTCTTGGACCTCTCATCAGCACAACCTGCTGGCAAAATAGAAGCAATAAGCAAAAGCTTATTACTACTACTGTACAAGGTGAAAGATATTACCTGCAAGTTATGTTGAGCAGTGCTAAATATTGAAGCTAAATGCAATTAAGGAAATAGGCTGCACCTAAAATATAGAGATATTTTAACAGTCAGAATTTAATTTGTAATAATTTGAAATTTGTAACCCGTCCCATTAGGAGATTTTTTAACTAAGAAATGATAAAATGCAGAACAGGCTGAATATCAACAAGTCCACTCAGTGACCGTATTTAATTTTTATCTATTAAATGAAAAAAGTATTATGTGCATGATGTAACCATACATTGTCTGCCATTAATTTACATATTTCTTGTATCAAAACCTTCTGTCATTGTCCTCTTGATATCAAGGAAGTAACTTCCAGTTTATCAGATTGAAATGAGGAAAAAAAGTATATTTGAGGAGAAACTAAAATGCCATGAAATGTAAATTCAGTAGATTCACTGTGTCATAATTGAACATTTTATTATTCTTTTCCATTTCCCAATATGTAGTATTAAATACATACCAATTATACACACCATATGCATGTATGAACTCGCTTATGTGGTTGGAATGTCCATTAGGTCACCATTTTTTCAGTAAAATTAAGTGTATAAATGGTCAGAGTGGCTTTGAATAGGATGACAAGAACTTAAAAGATTTAAAAACAATTTAGGTAAAAAAGTAAACAGCGATAACATGAAAATATTTGCTTAGTATGGATTTCATTTTTATCAAGGTCAAAATGTTTTGTTATTCATTTTAATAATCAACAGAACACAATAGGTTCATACTTCAATTTTCAAGGAGAAAACCCTGACAAATATTAGATTAGGAGGAAAATTTCTGTTCTATCTACAATATTTTTAGAATATCTGGTACTCCCAAGCCTCAGAAGTAGAGAGTATGATAGCCTCTCTCACAAACTGCTTCTCTTTCAGATACTGAACTTCCCATGAAATTACTAATCTACTTCACACTAGACTCTCACCTAGTTATTAAAAACTTGACTCTACTGGAATGTCAATGGAATGCAACTTTCTAATAACACATAAGCTGTTTCCCTTTGTTCTAACAGAACACATTTATTTTTAAAAAATACTTCAATCTTCAATATTTCAACTAGAAAGGGGTGACTGGGAAAAAAAAGCTTTTAATATATATCTGAAAGAAAGAGGATAGACTCAAAATAAGCTTCAGTGAGGGCATTACAAACATGAGATTAATACAGAGGACAGTACAGAGAGGAAAATAAAGTAGATATTGAGACTATATTATATGAAAAGTTTGGCTTCAAGGAGATGGGAATGTACAGAGAGGCCAGTTTTAACATACAGAAAAGGGCTTGAAAGCTAGAAAAAGCATGATATATGCTATAATGTAGAGCCATTGAAGGGATTCCATGAGGAAGGATACAGACTCAGTGCATGAGAGTGCTTTGTTACAGGTACCCTTCCAAAAGCATCTAAAGATGCCAAAGTTTTAATCTAGAAGAAACCAAAGGAGAAAATTACAAAATAGTCAAGCTGAGCAACACGAACAGAAAAGAAAGAAAGAACTGCAGAAATACTGAAAAAAACATCACAGTTTTCCCACAAAGCTATCATATATATGTATATAGTGTTTTTTGTTTGAACTATACCATCCTATTTATCAACTGTCTAAAGTCAATATTGTCACTTACCCCATCAATTTCTTGTGCTGAAAAAACAATCAGCAGCCACCTGATTTAAAAGAAGGAGAAAGCTAATTTAAAACTAAACTTCCAATATCCAACCTTCACAAAAATGTAGCCTTTAGAAAGAAAGAAGTGTATACACATGATTAAGTCCTATTTGGGGTGATTATTTTCTAAAAGGGTATATTTATAAGGGATATGCATCATCAAAAAATGATCAGCACATGCTATATAATTTTATCTTTTTGGATTTGTGAGACTGAGTATAAACAGATAGGGATGCATAAGAATATGTAAAATTTCTTCTTCCACTTCCCCCTTGTAACCTATTTCCAATCCACAATTAGGGATGGCCAGAGAGAAACCATTCCAGGCAGACTTCTGCACTTCCACAGACACCATGGGATGAAGACTGAGCAGAGATGGGGGTGATTTGACATCTGCCCCAAAATGAGTTAACTGGTGCTGCTTTCTTTTGCTCAAAGACAGAGCAAGAGAGAAGGCAGGGAGCAGAGGTGCACTCAAAATAGCTACGTGTTTCCAGAGCAGCTGCTGGGGCAGTCCAGCTCCATTCCAGCCACTGGTAGTGATGGATTATAAAGTTGCAATCATCCCTTTTATGATTTTTACATTGAAAAAAAAAAAAAGAGATAAAATATGAAGGTAGGCCAAAATTTCTGCAGCAATGCCAGAAATAATCATTATTATTAATGATTGATATTAACAATACTATTAATGAGAAAAAAATAGGTGCCCACTCATTACATGAGAAGATACATTAGATACAGCTGTAATGTACTGGCTACTGTGTATTATTCTACAAGCTATAGTAAAGCCTGTAACAAAATACTCCAACCCTGCAAATATTTAGGCACTTAGTAAGTCTCCCAGAGTCCTATTAAGTTCAACCTGACTTTATTTTTTTCTTTATGTTATTCATATGACCAGCTCTTTGCAGCATTGACTGTGCCAGCAAACCCAGGCTTACCATTTCAGATTATTAATTATTCACAGAATCGGACTGCAAATTATATAACCCCTACATGCACTGATACGTACTAATAGACTGAATACTTACAAATGTAATGTATTTTAGCCATTTATGTACATTTACTCTATATACTTTTTAAACCTATGTTGCCTGCTACGTTTTTTCAAGTGCTCAGATTTTATGGAAATCAAATATTCATGAAAATGATTACTAGTAACTGAAGACAGAAACTCATACTTTCTCTTGCTAAATGTGAAATAAATTGCTGATTAAACAATGCGAGATTGCCATATGATCAGCTATAAAGTAGTAAATGGTGGAGTTTTGTGTAACACTGCTCTCTGCACACAGCTGAGAGAAAGTCTACTGGAACGGAATCAGGTTTGGAATATACGTATAAATACCAACGTTATTATACAGCCTTTTTTAATAACTAAACTCCACAGTTCAAAACTTTTCTCTGCTGTTAGGCTTCAGTCTCATTAGATTCATTATCACTGGCTCTAGTTAATCCACTGACATAGGCCTCTGATGAACTGAACTATAAGAAAGATTAAAGTTTCTTAAAGCACTGTCTTTCAGTACGGAAGGTTTAATTCAAAAGCCAGTGAAGATGCACTGCATCTAAACTCTAAATAGATGAAATCACACAACCCAGCAAGGGAAGAGAAGGTATGACAGAAATTCCTGGGCTTGGTGAATGACCTTACATCCATAAAAAAGATTTACTCACAGCATTAAATTTAGATGGTGGAAAACATAGGAAATGCTCTCATAAGATGAACTGGTTCAGTGGGCTTTTTTTAAAGCACACCTGCAGGTGGTATAATAAAGACAGCAATACTGCCCAAAATAGAAATAATGAGACATTTGTGTGACAAATAAGAAAAAAAAGAACCAGGGTGGCATAGCAGTTATTCAGAATATTTGGGTTTGCATTGACTTTCTCTCGAAGATATTACAGAGATGGAATCATTTTATCTCACACACCACTCTGAACGTTCCTGGCCACATTGACTCTAATCTTCTCCTTAGGACCATTTTCCTCCAGAAAGAACTCCTGCCACAGCTGCTAGCAAGTATTCCCATCATAGTTTCTAAAAGTTTTCTTCATACTTTTTAATAATTCTCCCTCATGTGCAAATTTATTCTGGTACAGGAATTCAGGTTTGAGTTGGTCATTACTTTTACTTCTACAAATATGTTCATCACTAGAATGTAGGAACATCTTTCCTCTTAAAACAGATTCAGAGTTATAGTTCCTGTTTTCTACTATTTAAATAGTGTAGTACCTGAAGGTTAGATGGTATGAACTTATAGACAAATAAAAATTATATACAATAAACTATCTTATATGCTTATAAAATTTGTGACAGACTACAGATCATTTAACTGGTGATTTCTGTTCAATTGATAGCTAAGAATGTATCTCAGTGACTCTAGTTAAAAATGTTAGTGATCTGTAAAACTCACCAGGCAGCTCTGATAAGCCACTTAATCCGTTCAAACGAATCCTTTGTTAATGCCATTCACATTGATTGATGATCTGTACATGCAGCACTTTTTTTTTTTTTTTAATAAAACAGCAGGTCTTCTGTTTCCTTCTGTTTGTGGATGGTCTACAGACACCACTCCATTTTGTTGTTGTTTTCCCCTCTGAACCTGTTTATATTAAAATATATATCTGAGGTACAATTGTACATGAGTAATTACTGGAAAAACAAAATGTGTTAAACATTTAAATATCATACTGCACAGCTTTATATTGGCACTACATTATACTATTCCTATTAAGCAGCATTTTTATCAACTATCCAATTATTTCAAGAGGACTATATGTGAAATTACAGATCAACATGAGAAGGGTATAAGATTTCACTCTAGAAAAGATAAGTCTTCACCCACTGTTTGAAATAATGAACAAAGAGCATCTTGCATAATTATTTCTTAAAAAGCTATCATACCCACCATTATTGCTAAAAGCATTAAAAATAAGATGTGACACCTTTCCACAGCAGACCTAATGAACTTCCAGAAAAAAAAAAAAAAATCAAGAAAATATTGTCTACACTTTCAAGACCAGACTTAGGAGTATCTTCTGCAAACTGGGTTGGACTGGTGTGTAGGCAGCTGTATGTGCATCTGAGCAAAGGAGGACTACTCTAAATGTGAAATAAACAATACATATTTTCAGATCAAGAGTTTACTCACATGCATGGATAGGCAACAGTCATAGCAAATGTTACCTAGATTTTTTAACTTTATTTTTAGACCATTTTTTCCACAGCTTTTGCCAGAATTTAGGAAGCTAGAAGCCCTAAGCGCAGGACTGACCAGAGGCCTCTGCAGTCCCAGACAGATAAAATTTTGCACGCGTAAATTAACTACACCATGCATCTGTGACCTCTGACAGATCCACCAGAATACATGCAGTTTTAGGTGAAAATGTGCTGCACTGACTTTTTTGTAAGCTCAAGCTTCATAAATCTAGAGATATAGCCAGCTTCTGTGCAGATATTTATATTCCCCAAATAAGAAAAAAGCTGAAATCCTTTAGAATAAGGCAAAGGATTCACAGAGGTTATTTCAAAGTGAAGGCTTAGAGGCCAGGCTTTTCCTAGGATAGCACAGATTTTCACAGCCTTTTATTTTTCTGTGCTGTAGTCTTCTGAATCTGGGGAGGTTAATTCTGAGCAGACTGAACACTGCCTAGAGTAAACAGACAGGGATTCACTTCCTTTGGAGAAGTCCCCTGAGTAAGCAAACGCAGTCAGTTACTGAGAAGGGAGCAAGGACACAAACCTGCAGCAAATGGGCTGCTCTCTTTCAGCTGTTCAACAAACAGCGATATTTTCTTTGTAAAACAAATGAGTGTGCAGTTCCAGAAATGTTACTGTATTGCTTTCTATAATTTAGTATAACAGCTTTCTAACTAGAACTAATTATGAATAATGTTGACTCCTATATGTATGCACAGCATATCCATATCCCGCAGTATGAAGAAGAGACTTTGTAAACTACCATGTGCTGGCTAATGAATGAATAGCCTGAGGGCAACCAATCCATGCTGCAAGATCACACCCTACGTGTACTGCACAATACTCCGTTCATCTGCCAAATTCTTAGTCTCTTTCTGTGCCTCAGTTTCCCATCTGTATAGAAAGAAGGAAAGAACCAATACTTTGCTACCTCACTGATTTTTTTACATTAATAATAAAAGCAAAATTGTGAGGCAATAAAATACAACAGGGAGGGATTGCCTCAAATGGAAATTCCAAGCCAGTCATAAAGTGTTAGATTTTGCAGAAATGTGTTCTTGTTGCCTGCTATCCATCTTATTATTTAATTATCCAGACAGCTTCTGAAAATGATGAAGAAATTCAATTTGGTATGCTTGCTTTGTATTAGCACAGAACCTTTAATTTTCAAATTAAATTCCATTTTGATCCACCCCATTGACATGGTTTGAAGTCATACCTAAAGCATGAGTGGAAGACTTAACTCTGCTTGCTATTTCATCATGCCTATCTAAAACCCATCTTTTTCTGAACAAGCTTTATATAGTTTGAAGTGTTGAACAGCCAGTGCAAGAATATAAGGATAAAGTATTAGGCAGATATAGCCATCTGATCTTGTGTTTTACATTTTGAAGTAATCACAACAGTTACCACAATAGAATACTTACCTAATTGGAAAGAAGATAGAATATCCCCAGGACAACACCAGAGGAATAGATTTTATACAAGTATCACCAAAACCCAGCTCATATAATTCTCAAAATCCTGCGGGGGGGGGGGGGGGGCCCACTCGTTGACTCAA
>VXAA01002339.1:1032438-1054030 GCA_013399115.1 Anseranas semipalmata
TGCCCCGGCCGCCTGGGGCTCCCGTTGCTGGTGCTGCTGCTCGCCCTGCTCTGTCCGGGCCGCGCCGCGGCAGCTGAGGTGAGTGCGCGGGACGGGACGGGACGGGACGGGACAGCGGCGCGAGCTCCCGCGGCGTCACCCGGGGCAGAGCAGCGCTGGGCCCCGGCCACAGCCCCCCCCTGCCCGTGCGCTGCATCTCGGCGTTGGCAAGGCGTGAGGGGGGAACGCGGGTGCGCGGTGTGTGAAATGACGTGCCTCAGCCGCGCGAGGTGAGAGCCGTTACCCTGTCACAGCCCCGGGCCGTCAGGTGGGGATAAATGGCCGCGGGGCGGTGGCCGCACAGGGCGCCTGGCCACCGCTTCTGTGGGGCGCGAAGGAGCGGGTCCTGGCGGAGCCGCAGCGTGTCGTGTCGGTGCCTTCCCGCCCTGCCAGCCCCGGGGCTCCGTGCCCCTGGCGCCGGCCGTTCCCCGGCAGGACAGGGGAGCCTCCGCGCGACGGAGCGGCCGGAGGCGAACGGAGCGGCCCCTTCTGTCTGCGCCAGCTCTTCGCCTTCGTGACGGCCTCGCGTTGCCGTCGCTCGGGTTTCACGGTGTGTGTGTGTTTCAGTGTTGGCCCAGGTAATCTCCTAGGTCGTGTTGTCCTCGCTGCGCCTTTCTGCTCTGTTGGGTCGTAGCGCTTAGATTACGTGTGCCGAGCTGGGAGAGAAACAGTTCGCTCTGAGGGCAGATGGGTCAGTGTAGCTCTCTACTGTTCTGGTAGATGACATTCAGAAAAATGCCCGGTTCAGAAAATTTCAAATTCTGTTTCCCCCATGATAGTCAACAGTGTTAATTTCTCCTTGCATGTGGTTACTTCACTGCCTCTTAAAACATCTTTCAGGTCACCTTTTTAAGGAAAAATTCTGATCATCTACTTTGTTGTATCTAAATAGAGCCAAATACTGCTCCTGCTGTAAAGATTACCTGAAGCAAACTAATTATTAATAATATATCTTTTAAAATATTGCAGCTCTTTCTTTCACTAGTTCTGGGTAAGGTGTCTAGAAACACAACAAGCACCTCACCGCTCGTGTTCTTTCATGGCACTGTAACCAACTTGCAGTCAAGTTCAGTCATTTAACAAAGATCTAATTGTTTTATTTATGAAGGAATTAAAATACCTCTTGGTTCTTAAGTAGAACAGAGGTACCAGATCTATTTGCCATTTCAGTAAACTACTAATTTTCTGCAAAGTTGTTTCAGGCTCTGCATAGAAAGCAAGATGAATAACCTCAAGCCCTGTCTCCCTCTTCTGCCTAGCTTGCTGTTCTTAATTCTATTCTCCTCCTCCTCTGCTGGCACCTCTCATTGCCCACGTCTCTCCTAGGACATGGACATCATCATGTATGCTTCTGGATGGCTCTTAACAAGCACGGGCTGTGTACCAGGAACTCCTCCCACAGCGCACACATTTTCTCTAAGCTTCTGTTCTGGCTGCATTGATCTTGGCATCCTGTATTGTTTTTTTTATCTACAAGGGAAGGGAGAAGGAGATGTGTTGACAGGAGACCATGTATGTCCTGGTAAAGCACTTCAGCACTTTCTAGCAAGCTCGGTAGGATCCTGGAGTATTTGCCAGTCTTGCAGACTCATGTACCTTAGTTCATTAACAACCTTTTTGCTAATGGTAAATCATGAAGCTCTGAGGTACCAGTTTTTTAGGCTGTTGTCATTACTAGATCCTTGTTTATGCTTAGGTCTTAAAGACAGGATATGGGACGGTTAGAAGCATCTGCACTTCTACAAGATTTCTACCAAAGTCTTGCTGTTTAAGCAAAGCTTGAATGCAAGGTAGTGATTCAGTGGTGCTCTGAAAATTCAGCAGATTTCAAATGTTGTCTGAGGCTAGTTTAAACTAGATTTACAACAGATAACAGATCAGTTTGAGATTCAGATGTCGTAATTTCTGTTCTTGTATGAAAATGCTGATATTTTCAAAAGAAAGTCTATTCAAAGAAATTTTTCTGGATGATGGAGGAAATCGGAGCTTTAAAACCAAAAGTTTTATTTGACGTCCTAATTAGTGGCTAATGTTAACTGGCATGAAGTGATTCATTATACTAATTGACTGAATAAGTCATTGCATCTTAGCTGGACTGTCCACTGTGAAGAAGTAGTCATTGTTTATGTTTTAAAATCATGCTACACTTTCATATGAAAACAAATTGTTATTTGACCAGCAATCATTATTTTTGGTGTACGCATGGGTAATAGTATGTTTCAATATAGGAAAGTTTTCAGTGTATGTTTCTTAATAACTTAATGAATAGTTTATTCCCAAAGACAAGAAAGAAAACTTTAATTTTTGCCTGCTGCTGTTTACATAGCAAGTTTTGGTCCTCACAGCCCTTCACAGTCATGACTTCTCTGTCCTTAGGAGCTTGAACTTTCTGGCACATGTTAGGGAGTATTATTATCTGCATTCCTGGCCACTGGCATGCTCTAATCACATCTTCTGAAAACTCAGCAGAAGTAGCATCTTCCCATGTCAAAGGCTTTTCAGCTTGCTTGATGTATTCCTTCACTCCAAATATTGATGTTATAATCCTTTGGATTTTTCCACTGTTCACTTAAATACTTTAGAATAATAAAAAAAAAATTATCAGATTTTTTCCTCAGGGAACAAAATCTTTCTCATTCGTCATGCATATTTTTTTTTTCTTAAGAAAAAAAATAATCACTTTGTTTCATTTGCTTTAACAGCAGCTGGAGCTGGTACTGTCTTGATGTACACATACAGTCCAATTCTCCTGAGTGTGTCCTGTCTTTTGATACCATCCATGCTTTTTTTTTTCTGGTTTAGAGTGATGTATGTCTTGAAATTAAACATGAATTTAAAACAGCTTCCTGAAATTTGCTTATCAAATGACACTAATAAGAAAATTACATAGGTCAAGTTCATGAGTGTTGATTCAATACTGCTGCTTAGTGGCATTGATTGTTTTTATGATATCATGACGTTGGAATGTGTTCAGGATAAAAGGTTTCTACTTGAGCAAGATTACTTGATTGCAAGTTAGTTTCTCATCACCTCACATTACTGCTATTGTTAGATTTTGATTGTAATACAATTGCAATATTGTATTAGCTCACAGGATAAGTCAAAACTGTATTCTGTATTTGCATCAATCATAGTCATTTTTTCATCATGGCAAAGGAGGGGAGATAACAAACTCAGTGACTACAAAACTTCAGAAGATCTTTTTTCCATCCTTTTCCTCACTTATGTTTACTGTCTGTGACTAGATGAAAGTGTTTATATTCCACAATTAATTTCTTTTTTTCCTTTTTACAGGAATTTTAGAATTCACAGGCAAATACTTGTAAGCTAGTCTTTTCTTGTTCATGCAATAGTATTTTTTCCTAATTATAAGCAAACTATATTGCTGTCACAAATAGATCTTAACATATGTCTCTGGAAGGGAACAATGTAGTGTTCTAGCTCAGCCATGAGCATCTCCAAGTCTGGTAAGAATGGGATGCAGGCTGACTTGCTTTGTGGAACTAGAAATCAAAATGTTGGAGAGACAAAGTAGTGTCAGTGAGAATGTTCCTTCTCTGCTGGCCTTTGGAAGCACCCAGGTTCTGTTGCACGAGGCCACTGAGAAGGGAAGATGTGCACCTGAGTATACAAAAGGGAGTTCACTGAGCATGTTAGAAAAAGTTCTTTGTGAAGTGCTCTCTTTGTTTTGGTTAATATGATCCCAAGTCTGAAGTCAGTGGGCGTGTTACTCTGATAATTGGGCCCAATTTATACTAGCCTGTTCTGATCCTGATTGCCTCTATAATTAGTTGTAATGCAGCCATCATCTCCGCAGAAAAACAGGCCAATGTCAGAGCACTGCAGAATAATGTTTTTCCCACTGGGCCACAATCAGAGTTAGCATAAATTGGCAGAATTGCCCTAATGTTAATGCATCAAAACTGATGGAGTTCTGCTCTCTTACACTGCATGAAGCTTGCTCTGGTGGCCAAGAAATGTTAAGTGTTCTGTTTAGAGCTGTATGCTGCAGCATACAATTGGAAGAAGATGAACCTCCGTAGGTGATCTTAGTAAAACACCTGTGAAAACTGAACTGTTAACACTTTGGGTTGCTTTTTTTTCTAATAGATCTGCAAAGTAAATACACATTTAAGCAAAACTGTATGATTCAAGTTATATTGCTGACTGAATAATATTAAAATGATCAAAGTAGGTAGGCAGACACTGGTTCTTTCTTCATTGCTTTGCATTTCATATAGAAATAACAGCATTTGATTTGGAGATCTTTGCTAGCAATCTCTTCTGCAATGCCCAGAGCTGGTTTATCATAACATGTCTCTGAAAGAAAATACTTTGCTATTAAGTGCAACAAGTATGGGATGTCCGGTCATCTGTTTTACTGTCACATTCTCACCCTGCTGCCTAACGAAGTAATACGAGAAGGCTCAGTATGTTGGCATGGATTACAGGAGCCTAGGAGGAAAGTGAAATACAAAAAGGCTTTTTTCTTAACTGTTTACAGTCCCAGTCTCTCTTGCACACTGAAGTTCCATTTTGCCACACAGTGTATTTCTGATTTTCTTTTCATTCCTTGTCTTGTTTTTTAACTTAGAAGTTTTGTGACAGGGTACAAGTCTCACAGGTTTACAGGTTTTCCATTTGGCCTGCTTGAGTGAAGGCTTTTTAATTGGGTCTTTAAGCTGGATTTTCCCACATATCGTTTTGGAGGAAGCTGCAAGAAAAAGCAACCTTTTTTGTTTTGTTTTTCTTTTTTTAAATCTGTGAAATCACAAAGCCTTTCAAAAAAGGAAAAACCAAAGCATGTGCAGTAAGCTTTCTCTGAGCAAGCTACTGTTGCTTTCATTGC
This sequence comes from Anseranas semipalmata, assembly GCA_013399115.1. NCBI lineage: Eukaryota > Metazoa > Chordata > Aves > Anseriformes > Anseranatidae > Anseranas > Anseranas semipalmata. The sequence continues at coordinate 1,037,327 of VXAA01002339.1, forward strand.
TATTTGCACCACTTAACAGAAGGTGCACACCAGGAATTTTATGAATATACAAGTATACAGGCCTGAGGAGACAACAATTATAATGAATACCATTCCCACACTCAACAGTTGGGAAGAAATAGTGTGATATAATGCTAATCATGCCATGATAGGATAGCAAAAATTTACTAATTAAATTATCTGTGTTCTTTGTTATTAGATTGCTCTTTTAAGATGACTCCCTCTTAGGAAGGAAGAGCACGGATGAATGAGCTGATTAAACACCCTTAAGTTTGCTACAGAAAAAATTTGTGGCCTGAATTGCCTAATCTTTTTTTCCCTGTGGAAAGGAAGAATATTTATTTGTGTTGTCCCTCTGTCCTGTTCAAGGTCAGGAGAAAAAAAAGAAAACAGAGGTTTTTATGGGACTGCCTTTGGAGATTTTACCAGTTTGAATATATCATGAACAGTTAGGTCCAGTTTCTGATAGCCCTCATCACAGTAACTTCCACTCTAGTGAGATTACTTGTAAAGTAAGGGTGTCAAAAATTCCTATGTTCTAGCAGAAGAAAGAGAACCTCATTCTCTCTGTTTAGAGAGGGAATAATTCTGTATCTTCTTCTCTTCATAGAACAACAGCCACACACACACACAAAATAACAGAGACTCAGTTGAAAGTTTCAGCTGACTGTTGTCCAAAACTGCACACAACATGCCAGGTCTAGTTACTACTGAGTACTTTTAGGCAGCTTCTACAACACAGGCCTCATCACTAAGCTCACAAATTTCAGTTGGTGAAAACTCAAGGGTGTTTTTCTCCTAAAGGGCAACATTTTACTTGTTTTATCCAAACGTAATGATGACAACATGCAGGCACAATGAAGATTGCTAAGCCCTACTGTTCTCGCACTCCCTAATTCTTTACCATCAGTGAGTTGGAGAGGAGAAGGGAGTAGTGCCATGCAATTAATTGCACTGTATCTGCCTGGACAAGAATGTGTTTGGCACTGTGGACCTTGTATGTGGAACTATGAGGAAGATGGCAGAGTGGTATGCTTTCATGAGAACAGAATAAACAGCTAGGCTGTGGTGGCCTCTTAGAACTTCATTCATGGCTCATTCACAGCAAAAAAGATGCATTCTATAGTTAAGCATGGTACAAAAGAAGAATTAGAGGGTGTTTTAAATCATTTTTTTCAAGGTTTTTTTTTTTTTTTTTAATTTACCCCATTTAAACATAGGCAAGATGTACCAGAACTTTTATGAAAATTTTGTTTCTGTTTGTTTTATGCTGTTCTATATAAGGTTTTTGTTCTTGGTTTGTTTCTTGCAACAAGTATGAATACTTATAATGAAGAGATTTGACTAACACAACAAAACTGTCATTAAGCAAAGTTCTTATGCGATATTTTTTACTTCAAAAACTGATCAGGATTTCAAAACTATTTAGATTTCTGAAGTGGAGAGTTTTCATACACATGTACCTGTGACATAGTAGAAGGCTGTCTAATTGTTCATCTACAGCAGCTTCTCCTATTTATCCATATCATTCATTAGATTCTTAGTTGGTTTGCAAATACAATTGTAAATATATCTTCATATCACATAAAAAAAATCCATTACAAAAGAACTCTGGACAACTTTAAGGACAGAAAGTAAGGAAGTTCTTATCAAATACGGATAGGCATATGTTGTATGTTTACATTGTTTGATCACAAATTATGTATTTGTTAATTAGACACAAAATACTGCTTCTGTGAAATGTTATGAAGATTTTTTCCAATGATCATAAATGCTTAGGGCTTCTCTTCCATGCCTCAAGCTGAAGGCAGCACACATCCAGTAAGATAAGGCACATGTTACCAAGGAGGGGCATTGATTCAGTAGCTATTCCCTGAGCAAGGTTCTCCTTACAAGCGTTTAATGGAGCTTATTCAACAACAGCAGTGTCTGTAGCATTACAGTTGTCTTCCACGGTGTCCTCTGAGATCAGTTCTCTCTGCATAAGACATTATTGACTGAGGTGCTTATTAGTTAAAGTTGCAGGTGTATTTCTTTGTAATGGAAAGTAAAAACGAAGTAATTTTTGCCAGGTGCGAGGTATTCATCTGGTAGGCAAACTGCTATGAATTCTGATAGCATTCATTGCTGTTAAAAGGAGTCTTCTAAGGTAGGAATGTCTGGCTGCCTTCCAGTTCACAAGTGACTACACAATGTTTCAGGGTTTGGGAACTGACATATTTTCCTTCATCTCATCATCTCCTATTTCTGCTCTATGTTGTCTATACTTATTGAAGGCTTAATAATTTGGTTTTGTTGTACTGGTCTAGCAGTCACTAAAAAAACACAAAGTTCTTCATAGTCTTTGATAATTTTAATGAATTCATGTTTGATGCTTAGAATGCATGAAAAACTTTTAGTATACAGATTGCAATTGTGAGAGTGGTATTTTGTTATGATAGCAATGTTTTGGAGCGAGGGAACTTCATTCTCCAGTACCTTGTACGCTACATGGTGATTTACAGTTGTGCAACATGAGGAATATGCTGCCAAGGTCACGTATCTACTAACCATGTCTAGATGGAATTACTAACTGTGCTAGTCTAGCTAAGTATCCTATCACAGGTGCATCTTAGACTCAGAAAAAAGATTTTCCATATGTAGCTTTTTCCACAGTAGAAACTTTTTTCTGTGCAGCTCTGCTCCCACATCCTCTGCCTGAGCAGGTTAGGATAAATTGTCAAAAACATAATTGTGTCCAAGCTAGAAGCTTTAGCTAGCACCATAATGTTCTTCGGGAAGTGCAGCCTTTCACATCTCTGTGCAGCCAGCACAAGTCTGTAATGCAGATAATTGTTAAAGCAAAATTTTCCACTTACTGTAATCATGATATTTTACGCTCATTTCTATTAGATGCAATAGAAAACATGTAGTAGAGAACATTAGAGAAATGGGCCCTTTGTAGTTTTAAACACTATATTAACATCAACTATTTGAGCAATATTATTCTGCATGCTCAGTTGTGGTTTACAGATGCAGCTGGAATGTGTAAAGTGATTGCTTTGCACTGAGACAGCTCAGGAAGAATTCAGAAATCTCAGTGTGTCAGCAGCCCTGAAAATTCATAATCAAGGTTCTTAAAGGAGCTGGCTCACTGATATCTAATTTTTGATAAGTACTGGAATTTAAGAGAACTTACAGAAAACTGGAAATTAGCTGATAATTTACTGCTACATATAAAGGACTGTTGTGATGGCCTGTGTAATTTTAGGCTGCTCCAGATACCGTTATTGAGCAGAAAGGTGGGGAAAAAAAAAATAGCATTATCACAGAAAAGTAGATCTTGTCCAACAAAACTTCTTTCATGTTTTGGTGGAGTTCTACTTCAGTGATCTTTGAGGTTAGAAGATAAAGACCTAATTACAGGATAGGTGAGATGCAAATAAAAGTGAAGTTTAAATGAAAAATCAGACCTGCATTTTTAATAGTGAGCACGATCAGCTGCTAGAACCACCAGTGAAGGCAAGTGACAGCTTCACCACTCACTTGAGAGAATACACCTGGGCTGTTTTACTGTTCAGTGTAATTAATGGATATCACTTGCACTGCTCTTAATTCATGTTAAAATTCCTCATGTTGCACAGTCATCTTTCATTTATGTTACCTAGGACTTACCTCTGGAATCAGTGGCATTCACCCACGAAATTAAAGACCAATCAGGCCAAAAGTGTGACTTTAAGCCCTAATTCAAGCAGATAACTTTATTCCTACCAAACACATTTAATTTCAGCTCACCTTTCATCTGAATGTCTTTATTACTCATCTTATGTGGTTCTGACTTGGGCTTCATCTGAAACCTACTTAAAGAATATGGTACCCGATCTTCTTTGCTGCTTCTCTTGTCCTTGTGCAAAAAAAAAAAAAAGTTTTTGTTTTTAATATATAAATACATATTTTTAAATTTTAGCTGACCTACTCTGGCAAATACTCTGCCTCCTCTGTCATCATAGATCTCTTTATGGAATGACATATGTGGAAAAATATTGGCACATCATCCTCTCTGGCTCATTTTGTATGTTGCCTGCCTTTAAACCACTCCCTGTATCACCCTCCAAACGTGAGTGACAGAACTCAGTCTGTGCTTTTGGTAGAAATGTCTATCATTGTTTGCTTTATTTCCTTGCGTTAACAGTTCATGATCTCCTTTGATGCATGCAGGTTTGATAATACAAATACATTCCCTGACATCCTTCATACAGCTGGGTCTATGGGCACGGTGCTGTGAGCTGTGTGAGATTCTCTGCGACACTCCACCACGACTGCAGCGTTGGGAGCTGCTGTGCCATCCTGAATCTACATTAGGCTTTGCTTAGGTGACAATGTAGCCTGTAGTATGCTTTTTCTTCCTTCTTGCATTATCACTTCTTTGAGGGATTCAGTAAAGAGAGAGGACTCGAACACTTCTTAAACAGATGTTTAAGTTAGTCTCTGAATTGGGAACAGGAAGAGGTCAGAGCCCCATAGAATCCAATCCCATAGTGTGGGAAGGTCAATTCAGCTTTACACGTGGGGTTGTAGAGGCCCTAGAGTGGAGTCACCCATTGAACAAAACAGTAACCACTGCAGAAGATGTGCTACTGCAGAATATGTGCTTCAGCATGTACAACTGGAATTATTTAAAATGCATATGCTACTACCGCTGCCACTCAAAACACTTCTGAAAGGAACTCCTCTTTAAGTTACTCCAAGAAAGTGTTGTTTTTGTTTTTTGTTTTTTTTTTTTTTTTTTTTTTTTTTTAATTTTGGTTCATTGGTTAGTTCCTTTGGTTTGTTATTCACACAAGGACTTGGCTTTGTGCATTGGCCTAGATTTTTGGATCAGAAATCTAGTTCCATCTACCTATCTAATTATTTGAAATAAATGGAGGTGATTATTGTAAAAGTCACAAAGTTGAAAAACATGCAGTAAGCCTGTGGCTGTGCTAATGCATCTACTTATGTTGCTGTTATTGTGAGGATTTTGAATAATCTGTTAATAGCTAATATTACATTTCCCTATCTCATAACTTGGCAATATACTGCTGTTTTGTTATGATCCTTTGGTAAAGAAGCTGCAGGCATCTTGCAAGGCTGTGGAAACATCCGGGCCACATCAGTAGTGTAAGTGAGCAATGACTTTTTGGTTCAAAGCTCCTTTACAGAAGGCGTAATCTAATCTTATGTAAAAATCATATGCCAAAACATTTAGTGTTATCCAACTGTCTGTCTGTGTGATGTAAAATCATCTTTGGTCTTTTCAGTTTAGTTTAAAGTGATATGCATTCACAAAAAGATCTAAATTGATTTGAAAGCTAACTAATGGCAAATTAAACACATTCTAAGCATTCTGACTTCTTGAAGAACAAAGATTCTCTTTCTTCAAATGGTTTAATAACCTTCATTAGTTACGTAGCATCATAAGTTTTTACATGTTCATGCATTTAACTTCACGTTGGATTAATTTGTGTGTTATTAATTATGTGTTATTGTATGTTAAAAGAAAAAGTTTCCTCTGCATCCATACATATCACGTCTTCTGCAGATTACGCCTGTTATGGAAGAGTCATTTCCCTTGGTGATTTCTCTACATGTCCTGAAAATTGTGCTTTGCATACCAATACTGTAAAGAGTTTGCTTTTGACTTTACTTTCTTAGTTAGAAATAAGGCGCAACTCCATTAAGGTCTATAGAATTATGATAGCAAATAACCAGTAGTAGCGATATAGAAGCCTGTGAGTATTTATTGGGAAAGCTCACTATGGTCAGTGAGGATGTGCTCTCAGTTACACTGAATAAATCCAGAGAATTTAGACTATCTCAAGCATTTTTTCCTAGTAAACAGCACCTTTCCTGGGCTGAAATGTGTCAACTATATCTGGAAGCTAAATCTTTGCTTTAGCAGTTGAGTTTGCAAAGTAACTGGGTCTTATAGTTAATTTACAATTTTCATATGCAAGCCTTAAGAATGTGGTAGCTGGTAGCTAGTAACTCACTTGCTCTGTACAGCAGTAAAGTTCAGTGTCTGCAGTTGAAGACTACTTTTATCACATACTGTATGATGAACACTGACCAGGTACCGTTTTTATACTGCTTATCAGACATGTACCAAAAACGTGTCAGTAAGATGTACCGTTTTGTAGGGAATTCTGCGGGATGGAAGGTACTGTTAATGAATAAGAAACAAGAAGACTGGTTGTTTCATACACCATACCTAATTCATTTTGAGATGTCTGTCACTTTATCTTTGTATATTTATACTTAAAGGCTTAAGATATCTGTCATAAAACTTAGTTGGTGAATTTAGAATACCCAGTGCCAAACTTACAGACCTCACCAAGAAGAAATCAGGATACTGTTTGTTGTTAATTCTGAGCTACTGTTTATTCTTCTGTCTCTGGTGATTAAATCATATTGATTTAAATAATATTGAAGATAGCATAGTTACATTGCTTCCGTTTTACATGACAACTTTGTTTTCCAAATTTCTGATGCAGTACCACTTTAGCTGTCAGATCTGGGGAAGAAAGTCTTCTTTAAATATGCCAAAGAATTAATGTTTACCACCAAAAATCTAGCCTGAAACATCACATAATTGCCTATTAATCTGTCCACAGAACACATTGCACAATCGTTTCTTGGGGGATTTGCTTTTCATGGCTGGTGGATTCTAATTTGTTTGATTTTGTAAATAGCTGTTCACTTGAGGAATATGCCTTGCATTTGTTTTTAAATTAATAGATGGAGTTATCTCACCTGACTTCAGCCACCTAAAAGTCAGACAGCTTCTGTCAGCAATTGTCTAGTCCACAGAGAACAGCAGATACCTGCAGCATCTTTCCTTCATCCTAAAAGAGGCACCTAAAAAGATGGAATGAGTTGTTCCAAACTGGAAGTCAACTTCCTGTGTGTAGTCAATGGAAAGAGACAGACACCATCAACTGTGTAGGAAATGAAGGCAGATAGCTGACATTGGATACCCTGGTTTGGGGTGATAAAGATACATGAAATTGATCCTAGCTTGTGGGAAGAAAAGATGCTTTTCAATTCTGTAAAATATTTTACCTGAATGTATTGCTACAGAAAGATTCAAATTTAATTTAATGACAATCTGACAGCATCCATTTAAAATGTCATGGAGAACATTTTCTTCTCTCTCTCTCTTGTTTTCTGTTTTTTTTTTTTTTTTTGAATACCACTGGAAAAGTTATAAATTTGGAACAGTGCTGGTGTTGTATTATGAACAGCTGCAGGGGTTAATTAATTCTGTCTTCAAGATCTAAATAGAAATTTCATATTATACCATCTTAAAGGCTTTAATCTTCTAAGAAAAAATACAGTTCTTCCTTCTTTTCTGAGTTTTATCCAACTCAGAAAAGTACCATCATAGCCAATGTAGGATATTTGTCCCTTTCCTATTGTCTGGAACTGTACCATAGTATAAGTAATTGTGATAAACATATATACTGAAGTGAGAAGATAAACTGAAAAATAACCTTCTTTCCTTAGGGGTACAATTGAAAAAGCTGTTCAGTGAAAGCTTCAAAAATAAAGGGAGGAATTTAAGTATACAAAGAAGGACAATAAATGCAGATTAGTCCACATCTGTATGGAATATATAGCTTCAATAGCCTTAATGATATTTTAGTATGTACAATATTTACATTAATATTTATGCTTTTCCTCCTCCACTCCACTGAAAAAGGACATGTCTACATGTGTGTAGAAAAAGGTCCTTTGCAGAGTCAGCTCATCTGGACTGGGCTGGCTCAGGTACTGAGTGCATGATAACTGTAGCAGGAACAGGGCAATAGGGTGTTAACATTTCTCATACTTGCAGGGGATCTCAGATGCATTTTGCAGCCCTGCTTGAGCTCACTGCTAAAACCACTACCGAGAACAAGCTCATGTACTAGTACAAGCTAATTTAGTCGTGCTTTCTATCCAGTTACACACTGAACGTCCTTGGTTTTTTTTTTTTTCACTTAAGTTTATATTAAGTTTTTAAATGAATCATCAGTGCTTGCTGCTGTGATCCCAAACTCTTGAATTTCACAATTCATACTGATATTATAACCCTGGTGGTGTCAAGCACAGCTTCTTGGCCTTTGCCCCAACTTTTAAAGGGAAGCAGCGACCTTACCTGTCTCAAGAACAGCACTGAGGAATAATGAGCTGTTTTCTTCTGTTGAGAATTGCCATGCTTCGTGAACATTTTTTGAAGTTGTATTATCTATAAAATAATTACCTCACTAAAACCACTGAGATCTCATTTGCCCTTCACCAAGCAACATGATGATGAGAATCATTTTATTATAAAATTTGTCTGTTTGTTTTTCAGAGCTGTGTATGCAAAGGTAAAAGTCCCTGCATTTGTGACAGCACGAAAGGTAATAAGGTAATAGCAAATACATTCTTCCTAAGATTAGTTTATCCTCTGAAATTGTTAATGTATTAGTTGAGTTGAACTACTGAGTGATTTTTTTTTTTGTGTGATGGTATTCTGTCAACAGTGTCCATGGAGAATTGTAAAAGCAACATATTACCTTACAAAAAAAAATCTTTTAAAATAACTCTGGACGCACCGTTTAACTAAGAACTTTAAATTTATTTTGTTTAAATGAATTAGTTTGTTTACAGTGCTTCATGATGTTTGGATACCAACAGAACAACCACCCAAAGCATTAGGTGCCTTTTACAAACTCGTAACAAATGCTCTGTTATCACTATCAGCAGCTCTCCTGTTACAAATTTTGTAATGGCATCAACAGGGTCATGTTCAGTGCTACCCTCTTTCCATCTTTGGATCTTGCACATCTCCCCTCTGCCACCTTCCCCTCCTCTGCCTTTTCTGGTTCCTGAAGGAAAGATACATGCACTGGTATCAAACAGACAAACCTCCTGCAGATCGAGACACAGGATGAGTTTCTGGGTCCTGATCGCAAACACCTTGCCAGGAGTGGGAGAACAGCGTCAGGTCTATCAAAAGTAACAGAACTGCAGCTCTGCCTGTTGCCAATAGTAGCTTGGCAGAGGCTCAGTGTGGCTTTTAGACAAACCTGAATTACACAAATGCCAAAAATTCTTTCAAACTCTTTCTTGTAGTTGGAAAAACAACTGATTCACAAATGAAAGGGGCATTATTAGAGAAGTCATGGTTGTAGTTCAGGCTAGCTGTGGACACAGTGATTGCTGTACTAAACCTTTTCCATAGATTTCAGACGTGCACATACCACAATGTCTATATACACTTAGGGTTATGATTAGTCCCACTAATTGATATATCTGGTTGGCAAAGAATTACTCTCGACTTTCCTTCTGTATTTTATTACCAAGAAAGCATGTCATACTGCACCACAGTAAACACTGCTAGTCTTGTCTTTAGGAAGCTAAAGTGGTGGAGAAAAATTCTCTCAAAGTAAGCATGTTCTTTATTAAAACATATATTCATATGGGATAAAGGAGAATACCCACATTTTCAATAAAATCTCAGTGCTTGTTTTTCATGTTCTCAGTTGGTCTAATCTGACTTTGTCCTGACCAATCCAGGTTGAGACCAACTGAAAAATAAGGAAAAAAAATTAACTTAAGCTGCCCACTAAAAGAGAAATACTTATGAGTGAACACCCGCAACTTGTCATCTTCAGTTCCATGTAAAATCAACTGAGCAATTAATAGATAATAGTTAATCATTGTTTACGCTGGTGTAGTTTTTTCAGGCAGCTTTGGCAAGTGAGGACAATTATATTCATCGGTATGTTTTCATAACTGTTCAATGTTAAGAAATTCTCCAACCTGAGAATTATCTGATCTTGTTGATCTGTCAGGAAGAAAGTGTGGGTAAAACTGCCTGCGCTGCGTGGAGATGAGTGAAGCAGTCAGGAGAGCGCAGTGCACTGTAGCTGGAGTGCATCCCACCACTTGCTGCAGTGAGGGGGTAGCAAGCTCAGTAGAAGTCAAGGATTTCTTTCGTTTTTCAGTGAGTTAGTACCACACCCCCTCCAGTGGCACATCTTGGTACAACATTATCCTTTTTGCCTTCCTTGGGATGGCGCTGGATGAAAAAACTGATTTGTAATAAAAAGCTGTGCCAGGTTGTGATACAGATCTCGTCGACAACTTCATAATGCAATCCTCATCGTTGATTTGTATTCAGATATGCTGGGATTACCTTCTGTGTTTATATATTTTAATTTTAATTCAGAAACTATTTAAAATCTGGTGAGGCTGTGAGATTTTGAGGAGTGAGAATTAGTGTAGCGACAAGCCAAAATATTTTTAGCCCCTCAAGACTTCTTTTGGATCCTATCTTGTACATCGAATACTAAGATACCAGTAAGATAACTTCTGCACAGCAGAATTTCAATTGCTTTTTTGTGTAACTCTCCTCTGATAAAGCAATAGGAAAATTGACTCCAGGGGAATCAGTAACCCCATCCTCTCTCTCTCATCTCGTGCTCTGATGTAAACAGTCTTAAATAAGCCTCTCTTCACTGATGTAAAACTGAGAATGCTAAACTGCTGCTATCTAAAGAGTTAGATACCTTTTCTATGAGTTTCTAGGCTTGAAGCACTTAGTTTTAACCAGGATAAGACTTGCATATTCATTATATTTAACTAAAAAACTGAAAATGCTTCTCCTACTGTAACTTACCCTCCTTTATTCTATTTGTGTAACTTTAATCTTTTGTGTTTCCTTTACATGGTTTAGTTATTTGAACTTGACCTTTAAGGAAAAAAGACAGAAAGAAAGAAATTGGGTGCCTTATTCTTTGAGACTCAGAATAATGTTATAATATTGTTACTTAAAGCAAACTTATTTTTGTTTATCTGAACAGTTTTGCTATATTTGACTTCCATTGTTTCTTTCCATGGCTTCCATGAAGGGAGGTATTGATGATTTGGAACTGACCCTACTGTACAGCAGCAGTCATTAAATTTGTCAGCTACAAATTAGGAGTGCTATGATGGATTCAGATTTGTGTTTCTTGTAAAGGCTAAACACGATATAAAAATATTAAGAAATATGTAAGAGAAGAAATATGCTTTCTTAAACTTTTCATGCTGCCAATTAACTTCTGTACTCTGAAAATTGGAGTACTGATGTCTTCTGATATCTTCATAATTAGCATGTTACTTTAGCGGTACCGTGTGGCCTAGACAGCATGTAGGAGAGCAGGTCACTATGAGCAAGGATAATCTGTCTGCTACAGTAGTAGACACAAATGTAGAACTTAAGAGGTACTAGAAATAATGAATGTCTTACAAGTAAGTTATCAAAAGGGCAAATGAGGGGTTTTCTCAGGACTTCTTTCTCTTAACGTTTACAGGGTGAAAAAGGATTCCCTGGTGTTCCAGGTCCGCCTGGTCATAGAGGCTTTCCTGGTCCAGAAGGGCCTCCAGGGCCACAGGGACCAAAGGTAGGTTCCCATGGGGGCACAGGGGTAGAGTAGAGACACAAGATTTGTGCTTGACTGTGAAAGTGAGGTATGACTGGTTAAAGAATTCTGTTTAAAACAACAACAACAACAAACTGTTTCAGAGACTCCCGTTTAGTAAGGGATGTGTAGTCAACAGCTGCAACATTCATTTTTGACCGAGTGGAAGTAGCTAATATGAGCATGGGCTTTTGTTGTCAGTTGTCCGGGGATCAGTGCTAAAGCACCTGGACTGACCCTCCAGAGGCAAGAAACATGGGTCTAAATAGATTTTAGTAGCATAACCACAATTTTGTCTTAAGTGTACTCTGAGTTCTTCTGCTAGAAAGAGAGGAAACAAGCTACTACTGAGACAAATAATGGAAAACAGATTGAAGGGAGAGATGTTTTTTAAGATAAATCTTGCTCAGTCTAGGAAATAGCATATGTCATAGTTACCTGCAGTATGGGGAGGGTGACTTTAGTGACTTGGTCTTTCTTTTCTGTACACCTGAAACTCAGGCAGAATATGAATTTTCAATAACTCCTGAATGAGCAGGAAAAAAAAAAAATATATATATATATATATTGCTAATTAAAAAACAAACAAAAAAAACCCCACACATTTTATTTATATTTGTCTTGAGGAACAGCATTCCTGCTGTCATTAATAAAACGACTCTTTGGTGAATAAATTATTTATGTGTAAATATGGCCTAAACTCAGCCACAGTATAAATCAGGAAGAAGGACTGATAGTACTGCCACAGTCAGATTATTATCTTGGACTTGCACTAATGTGGCTCCAGCCTTTATCCACACCTTTAAATAAATATTTCTTTACAGTTTTAATTTGTTTAGGTGTTGCTGTAGTGTTTTCTTCTGTCTCATTTTTAAAATACTTCATTAAACTGATACTCATGGTGGATCTCATACATGTTGATAAGCTGTTTATGTAAACTCATTGAAAAGTGTTCAGTAGAGCATTTCCCCTGTTATAACTGATAATAACTTCTGCAAGAATGGCAAAAAGTAAGAATAACTTATCTAGCAAGGACATCTCTGTTAGCTTGAATATCATATATTGTAGTGTATTCCATTTAGCTTTTCCTATTCCAATTATCTTATGCATTATCTTACGTGTTATTATCATCTGTCACCGGGATTTAAGGAGCTGTGCAGTTCTGTACATTCCCCATTTCCTTTCTGGGCAAAACAAAAGTTGTTTCTTGTTATCAGTAAAGCTCTAAGTGTCTTGAAGTAATTCTAGCAGATTCTGTCTGGACTGTGCTGTGGCATGCTCAGCTGTCTTCCATTCAGCCCTGCTCTCCCATCCTGCTTAGCTCCCTTTCAGCCTCCTCCTGGGTTTCCTTTCCAGGCAAAACAATGCCGGGTAGAGTATCTGGTACATGTATGTATATGATCATTATATTGACGTCACCCATGCCTGGGAGCTGAAAAACTCTCCTGAATACTGATGAGGCTTCCAGCTATTTCCTCACAGAGAAGCCCTTCCAGGTCTCACAGTTTGAACAGATCCATAGCAACTGCTTTCTTAGCACAGCCTGAATGTTGTTTTTTGACCTATGATGAGATATATCCCCTGTAAACATTGAAAGGGAGGGCAAGATGCCAAGATTTATACAAGTTGGATTAAAAGCTTGTTTCTTTTAGTGTCTGTAATAGACAAATCCTGTATTTATTCATATAGTTTCATGTGCATATGTTGGTACTGATATTAAAAAATATTGCATGTCCTGTTGATATATGTGAATTTTCTCAATTATATTGAAATATGCTGTTGTCCATTTTTGGTCTAGGGTTCACCAGGGCTTACGGGCTTAGTGGGACCCAAAGGTATACGGGTAAGTATTTTTGTTTAAAAAAGCATTTATGTATTAAATACCCTGTTTAAAGCTAATAATTCAATAGTTCAGTCAATACCTGGTTCAATAATTTGTGAAAAATAAAACATTATAGATAAAGTATTTTTAAAACATGACGTGGAGCATGTACAAGCATTGACTGTCTGTCATTATTTTAGAACTTTTGCCTTTTTTGCTATAGCTTATGCACAAGCTTCATGCTGTATGTATTTAGTATTGGGATGTGCTATGAAAAAGTCAGACTAGAATTCCACAAAGAGTTGGTTTTGAGTTTCTTCTTGGCAGGTGAAACCAGTCTATGTTAACAGTTCATAAGATACCATTATACTTGATACACAGTCAGAAGGGTTAAGGAAGATAGTGTAATGAAACCATGATGTTTTGATACAACTGTACTTGCATTCATTATTCTCGTGAATGGGATAAAAAGGAAAACTGCATCATGAGCTTTTACTTAATATTTGTAATATTCTTCTTCTGTTTTTATATCATTAGGGAGTCCCAGGACTACCTGGATTTTCAGGTCCCCCAGGCCTTCCAGTAAGTAAAAATGAAACTGATTTATCTGATCTCTCCCTTAATACACTCTTCAGTACACAATTACCCTCAACCCAGTGTACTCACTCTAGTGTCAACATCAGCATTGTCTCTGTCTGTTAACCTAGAGATAACAATCTTAGCATCAGCAATTCTTACTCATTGTAGTGATTTCAGAACACATTCTAATCTGTCGAGTCTTATGGAACACTGCTCCAACATAAAGTGTTTCAGTCTTGCTGTAGGGTAATATGGATGTGCAAAAACAAATCTTAGAATCATAGAATCATTTAGGTTGGAAAAGACCTCTAAGATTGTAAAGTCCAACTGTTAACCTGGCACTGCCAAGTCTACCACTACACCATGTCTGTAAGCACCACATCTCCATGTGTGTCAATTTTGCTCTTGTTTTTAGGGTGAACCAGGAACTGCTGGCCCTCCTGGGCACTCGGGTGTTCCAGGATGTAACGGTACAAAGGTATAAACTAAGCTGAATGTTATGGGGATTGTATTTGGCTATGTTTGGGAATGGCCAAAAAGCATTCTTAATTTTTCCCCCAATAAACAACAATTTTGTTTTGGTTTGGTTTGGTTTGTCACTTTATTGACTAGGAAAAATTTGAATCATGACAGTCACCAGAGGAAGGATAAGCACAGCCTTTATGTGTAAGATTGATAATGAAATAATACATATTAATGGCCTGTGCTGTAAAGTTAAGAATTATGTTTGCTATTTTGACAGAAAAAGCTTTTTTCATTTAAAGTCCAGAAGACCTAATGAGTTTTGCCCAACCAGTCCTTCTGTTGAAATGGGTTACAGAAGAGAGAATTAGTTAATTTTATTTTACTGGTATCTAGCTTGCAGCTGACAATTCATAAATCCTGAAGGCAATTAATAGAAAAAGTTTAACGTTAAGTTACAGGTTTAATCATTTTTCTTTGCTCATAGCTTCAAACAATCTGAAAGAGGGAGTTGGAAGAATGCCTGCTACAGAAAATCATACATTTCTAGTGAAGCAGTAAAATGGTCTGACATAACTAATAAAGTCTGGTCTTTGTGATAGAAGTCAAGATCCATAAGGTCAGGCTGTGCCCCTTTTAGTAAATATGGTGGTAATGCAACTCATAATTTTAGTATGATAACATAAAAAACTTCTGTAGTAGCATTTGCTAGAATCAGAATAATAATCAATAATATGCATTAACAGTTGCTCTTACTACTTCCAGGGCGATCGAGGTTTTCCAGGTCCTCCAGGTAGAAGAGGTGCTCCAGGCATTCCAGTAGGTGTTTATGAAATTCGTGATTGTGTGAATTTCTACTGCGTACAGCCACTCAGTGAAGGAGTGTAAAGCCTCAGATTAGCTGATATTGACAACAGGGGAAATATATAGGTATCCCCATTTTATTAATATGAAAACAGTGCAGTAAAGAAACAAAAGTTAAAAGTGATGCTTAATCTGCTGCATGTTAGGCCTCAACTTCTTAGGCAGTGAATGCATGTAAATTCATTGACCGGTGTTAGCTCTTTAGCATCTCAAGGCATACTCATGAAAATTTAACTCGCATCTCTAAAGGTGTCCAATATATATTTAATAGATTCCAGTTTCAGTTCATGCCTAAATATCTTTGAGGATACGGCCTAATTAAGCCAATAACAGAACCAGGAATTGAACCCAGGACTTCTTATTATGGCTGCATTGCTTAAATCCTAGGATTTGTTTTTTTTCTGTGTAGAAATGTGTTTTTAAAAGAAACTTATGAACAACAAATGGAGAAAAAAATGCTACCTGTCAAGTTCCTGTGGCTTCAAATCTGATAATTTCTAAACATGATCTTTATTGTACCAGCTCTCTTGATTTTTTTATTTTTACTTTTTTTAAAGGTCAGGCCTCAACAATGTTCCACATTCATTTGTAGAATTGCAACAGTGCGACTGGACTACTTTTTAACAATATGTCCTAAACTGAAGTTTGGCACAGCAAACATGTACCTGGCTATACACCATGGTCGTGAAAATAAATCACTTCAAGAGCATTAAGCTTAAAGAATATTTAGAATGTGTCTTTTCATCATTGGTGCTTACTTTTCTGTTTTAGTAATATGATTGTTCTTCTTCCTAGGGTATCCCTGGCGTCAAAGGAGAGAAGGTCAGTTATTTACACCATATTATGTGAAATACTTATTGGTGATCAACATTATTTATTTATGTTTGCTGATTGGAAAGAATACTTAATGTCTCCATTCGTGAAAAACAGAAGGTTTACTTTCCAGAAGAAGCAAGAACTAACTTTGGTGCTTGGTCTATACTAGTTACATTCACCCCAAGTTACAAAACTGTACTTATTTTTTTTCCTTTCCCTTAACTACTGTTGTTGCATGTTAAGAATTTATCTTTTTCAAGCACACAAAGGATTAAGCCCCTCCTCAAAGAGCTTATGAATTCATATGGAAATCTGCAGGTGCAGTAAAGAGTAATTCAAAGGGGAAAAAGAAAAACAGAAAAATTGAAAAAGGTGAGGATTGTGTGTGAGAGAAGTATATAGGTCTGAAATGAAGACTACCTCTAACACAGGGAACTAGAATGCCTAAAAATGATGTATTCTGTTTAATAAAATCTTTTTTGAAGGTAGAAATGTATGTAGTGGACAGTTGCCATCATCATGCAGTTTTGGTATTGCTTATTTCCCTGCATACTGTATTAGAAGATTTGAAGACTAAGATCCACTAAGGAGTTCTACAGGATAACTTTTTTTCTTCCTTTTTATCTAATTTATCTACTTGTTCAGGGATGCCCTGCAGATGGATATAACCAAGCATATGGTGCAAAAGGTGATCCTGGGTTGCCAGGA
>VXAA01002339.1:1060857-1088375 GCA_013399115.1 Anseranas semipalmata
CCCCCATCTTGTCACTACCTTCCTGCTATTGATTTTAATGAACCAACTTTTCCTGATTTCTTCCTTCAGGGTGGCAAGCAAGGTATCCATACTCAGAATTACGTTGTCATTTACTTCTGGTTTGCTCCCCATTTTTCACTCTCCTCTGCCTTCCCTCATCATTTTCTCTTTTTGTTATTGATATGAATTGTTTAACATGTGTAGTTGCCACACTAGAAGCCAGGATGCCAGCAGAAAGCTGCCATAAGGTGCTGTACACTGTGGAAAACAGCAGATATATCTGTCACGCTGCCTCCTCCTGTTCCCACTTTTCCATTTGCTGCCTACTTCCATTACCTTTGACATGCAGTCCCTATTCTTCTTCATTAAATAGTTTCTCTTCAAGCCATCTCTTAAGCCCATGTCAAGTCTTTCATATCTTTCCCCTTCGGTATCTTTCAATGCTCATCATTAGAAGGGCTATTAGCTGCTATATTGTTTCATCATAGCTTGTCTTGCTTCTGCAGGGACCTGGTTTTGCACCAAGCTTTCTATACTTCCCTGGCACTTTGTGCTGGTGAAGTGTCTGCCTCAACTAATCCTCCACAGGATGAGGAATGTCCAGGAAATATCTTATTCTCTGTTTGTGAACATTACTTATGGTTAGAAATAATGAACATTTAGTAAATAACCTAAATTGCTTTTCAAAATTAATAAAGACCTACAGTACAGTTATATGTACAGCATTTAGTTGTTATGCTCTTAGAATGCAATGCCACCTCTTCAGATATTATTATTTATTTATTTATTTATTTATTATCTCCTTTGTAGGGTAAACCTGGAAAAGAAGGTGCCCCAGGTCCACCTGGCTTACCGGTAATGAAGAAAGCCTTCAAAAGGTTTTTTTTTTTTTTTAAGTAACAGTCATCTGTTTATCATGGTCATATCTTTCTGTCACAGCTTTTTTCCCATTGTGGAATATGTTTGGAAATGTTGATTTGCATACATTGTGAAACATTCCCTTTCACTAAACTGGCCTTAGGACGTACCATGTACCTATAGATGTGTGCAGGAGAGAGAGGTTCACTACATAGATCTTGTCACTTCTCTGTAAAACAAAAAGACTTGTTGCTTGCTGCTGTCAAATGAGTTTGAGATGAGGTCAAATGAACACTTAGTTATGCAAAATTAACTCTACTGACTTTCATTCCGGTAGTCACATTGAAATTTTTTGCAAAAGAGTTATACCTTCACTTAAGCAGAAATCAAGAAGCAAAATGAATAATTTTAATCACTAGAATCAAAGACATTCTTTTACAAAGAAAAGTTATGGTCAAGGTCACAGCCATCTTGGCCTGAAATGAGATGACTGATAGATATTAAAATTGTCATCTTGGAGGAAGTGCCAAAATATAATTCTTAAAATATATCATTTTATACCCATAATGGCCTCATTTGTGTATTGGTTCAAAAGCTAAAGTAGTTGAATTGTACTTGAAATACTTAGTTGGTTAAATATCAGTTCTTTTATATTTACTTCACTTTCACTTTAATGACATCATTCACAGTGACCTTACAAAATCTTAACCAAAATTCTTACTGTCGGAATAGTCCATTTCACATATGTCTTACTAAATCATCATCCTAATTGTGTCAAAACAATCTTAGCACCCAATTTAAACATATTCCAGAGTGACAAAAAACTTGGAATGACAGATTGCAAGACTCTACTGCCTTATTACTCAGCTAACAGAAAAAAAGCCTTCTGTTATGACAAAGATGTCATTGTTCTGTTCCCATTTCTGCTCTACCAACTAGGGGTGCATTCAACTGCATAAGCCTTTGCAAAATCCTTTTTCTGTACATATGTATTCTTGTAGAAAGCCTTAGCAGCAGTCTGTGCTATTTTCCCTCCTGGTCTTGCTGACACCCCTCAGTAGAGACTAGCACCATCGTGGAGGCTGGACAAGGTCTGGGAGATGGAGTTGCTGAATGTGAGAATATCACATTGTGTTCAGTTTCTCCCCTTTCAGAAACAGCAGTTTACAGAGGGAGGACAAACCAGAGCCTCCTACACTTGTGCTATCTGGAGTGGCTTCACCTTGGGATTGGTAGAATGTGCCATTATAAAGGCAGGTTTGGATGTGAGACCTGTGGTACTGCCTGCGGACATAGAACTTTACCCCAAACTGAGTCTTTCCCTGAGACTTCTTCCTCTGAGCAAGTCACATTCATGTTGCCATCACTATGAAAGATTGAAGCTTTCAATTTTAAATCTTATTGATGATGGTGCTAAAAGATTATTTCTCATAAAATTCTGTACTGTCATCTGCAGGGACAAAAGGGTGAACAGGGTAAACCAGGACTGGCTGGCAGACAAGGAGCTAAGGTATCATCTAATGCTTTTGTTGTTGTTTTTGAGGATGAGGATAAGGTATGTTTGGGGGTTATTAGATTTTCTTATTTACCACTGTGTGTGTGATATGTTTTACTTTACTTAAAAGATGACAAGTAATAATATCATGGAATAGGGATCAGCTGAAATAGATGATGTGCATGAGCTGATGTCCATCTTTGCCTGCTGGTGTGTTCTGTAGTTTTTGGAGTATGTGGCTGAAAGTTGTGTCAGGAACAGGACAGGGTGGTGAAGGATTGGTCAGGAGTAGAAGTCCTTCTTTAATGATATGAACAATGTACTGAAATGACAGTGGATACCAAATGTCATGTCATGTATTCTTTTTAATAAATAAACTTAACCCATTTCTGTCCTCTAATGAAGGGGATAAAAGGAAACACTGGTCCACCTGGAGCTTGTGGTCGAGTAAGTGTAAATTATCTTTGTTATGTCATTTGTCTAAACCGTTAGAATAAGCCAAACTGACTGTATGTGGCAATAAAAGATGCCTCATGATGCTCTAATCAGAGTATGTCATTCTCAAAGTACTGTTATTGCTGGGCATCTCATAGAGATGGCATCTACCCTCATGGAGAAGTGGGTGGAAGGTGAGCACCTTGTTAGACTTCACTCATTTCCAGCAATTTTGGCAGGAGATTGGACTGTCACAGAACAGTTACAAACATCACAGGAGTTGATTTTTAAACCAAACTCTAATCAGTTCCAGAATAGGTGTTTTTAATTTTAATAAAACAAACAAAAAACACTAAACCAACAGCTGCTATGAGTACAATATTTCTGTCTAGTCATGCTGTCTCTCTGGTGGCCTTCTTAAATGCCCCATGTGCATCTAGTGGAAACTTATGCTCAAATTGTCCAAAAAGAAATAACTAAATAAGTTGAATCAATTGTGATATTGACAGAGTACTAAAAAAAACACTGCTTTTCAAAAAATCAATGGAACAAAAATAGAAATTGTAAATTTTACTTTTAAGCAGTTTTTTATGCCTTTTAAAATTGGTGCATTTAAATGCACCATTTAAATTTTAGTAGAGTCTGTTTAAATTTTAGTTTGATGTTTATGTATCAAGACACAACTCTTACTATAACATTATTTCCAGGTAAAGGTGCCCATACAAAATAATCCAGAAAAGAGCAAAAATTTGTAGTTGCAAAAAAGTGGAACTGTAGCTGATAGCATTTTGATTCTGCCTGTCATTTATAGAAATTTTGAAATGTCATCATATTAAACTACAATAAATTGAAAATATTAATTTCATAGGAATGAATTTTGTATGCATTTGTGATTTAAATAGTTGATTTTTGTCTGTTTTCATGTATGATTACTAAAAAGAGTAGTCTATATATAGCTGAATCTACTTTAAGGCAGTAGAATAGACTAAGTGATTCCTAGAGGTTCCTGTCAAGAATATTTTCTATTTTACGCTATTGTAATATTCATGATTGGGTCTCTAAATCCCAGTCTGCCTGTATAATTGCATCTATAGGCAGAGGAGTTCTCTGGGAGTTAAGGAACTGGGCTGAAAATCCCAGCCCTCTCTATTTGTACAGGTCTTTTGGCATTATCTGTGTGTAACAATTGTGATTTAATTTCTTGCTACTTGTGAGTAATTAGCATGTGATTAGGAAGGTCTCATGGTGTCACAACATTAAAATGATGGATGTGGTCATAACATTGTACTAACAAAATGGTCAGTATAAGGCACCGTGTTTTTCCTCTTCATTTTTACTATTCTTTCTTTTCTTACAATCTTTCTATTAAGACAGAGTATTATGATAGTGTAGCTGGTGAAAAAGGAGATGAAGGACCCCCCGGACCTCCAGGACCAAAAGGTCAACGTGGCATGCCTGGTGAGTAGCAGATCCTGGTAAAAGATTCTAGTCTTGATGTTGTGGTTTAACCCTACAGGTAGCTAAGCACCACACAGCCATTCGCTCACTCCCCTGCCAAGTGGGATGCAGGAGAGAATCAAAAACAACAACAACAAAACAAACAAACAACAAAAAAAGGTTGAGATAAGGACAGAAAAGGAAGGGAAATGTTAACAATAATATATATAATGATAATAATATAAACAAAACAAGTGATGCAGAATGTAATTGCTCGCCACCTGCTGACTGATGCCCAGCCAGTCCCTGAGCAGCCAACCACCCCACTATCCCAGCCAACCACCCTAGTTTTTATTGCTGGTATAGGATATCCCTTTGGCCAGTTTGGGTCAGCTCTCCTGATTGTGTCCCCTCCCAGCTTCTTGTGTACCCCCAGCCTCCTCACTGGCAGGGCGGTTTGAGAAGCTGAAAAGTCCCTGACTCTGCGTAAGCACTGCTCCGCAACAACGAAAACATCAGTGTGTTGTCAGCATTATTTTTTTCCTAAATCCAAAACACGGCACATACTAGCCCCTATGAAGAAAATTAACTCTATCTCAGCTGAAACCAGGACACAGGAGCTGTTTATTCAGCCATTTATTCAAAAGGCTTGTTGCAGGCTAGGTTTTTGAGCACCCAGCAACCTGCTTCTGCCTTTCCAAAAGTATTTCCAAACTACTCCTATCAAACTGTAGAACTGAAATTTATCCTGAGATATGTGCTGAAATTTCCTTTTACAAATAATGAAGCTGGTATACTTCTTTGTGCAGATAATTGAGTTGAGCACCTAAGCTGACTCACATGCTGTATAATGACCTTAGTGGATTACTGCATCAGAGCATTATTTGTGTATTCCATAGACAAACCATCAGGACTGTAAGGTCATACTTTTTTTTTTTTTTTTTTTGGACTTTTAAAGTTTTTTATGCCATTTTTATTACCTATCATCCCAAAATAATAAAGCTTTTTTGTTTTTTTGTTTGGTTGTTTTTTTTTTTTTTTTTAGTTTGGCCATGCTGTAAAATTAAAATGTATTGATTTATTAATTGAGCTGTATCACAATGTAGCAATTGTGGGCTGAACTCTGAGGCAGCATGTTGTAAGCTATATGTCATACTCATCCAGCAAATGCTTGCCTACTGTATTTTGGCGTTCTGGTTTTTCAATATTAATGTGTGCAAGTAATCACGTTGCATTCAGTGAATACTCTTTGTTTTAATAAATCTATTTACATGCTTCCAAGGGATGGCAAGAGGAAAGTTGAGCTTTGCAAAGATAATGCATTTTTAAGAGATCGTATCTTTATTACAGCAAGTAATAATGGCAAAAAAGAAGCAAGTTTGCAGGCCTGTAAGTCCCTCTCAAGAAATTGGTACATCCCCACCTAAGGAAAAATGTACTATTCCTACCTCTTGTAAACATCCATATCTTGACAGATTTCAGTGAGAATTGGCAGTATGCAACAGTTGCATAAATGGTATATGACTACTCAGGCAAAACTAAATTCTTAAAATAAGCATAGAATGCAGAAGCACAAAGATTGCTGTCAATGTTACTGAGCAGTGACTTTGCAGAGTATACAGTGGTTTGACTGAAGTTCTAAACACATTGCTTTTGCAGGGCCACAGGGTCCTCCTGGAGATGCTGGTAGACCAGGTATGTGTAGTGATCCAGTACCACAAAAATTACATTGTTCTTCCTGACTGTTATACCAAATCGCCATTGTGAAATCTTAATTTTGGATGACTTTGAACATATCTCTATGTGGCAAAAAAAAAAAAAAAGTCACCCAAAAGTTTTGATGGGCCAAGCATTTAAAGAGAGGTTAAAGAACATTTTTAAATATCTTTACATTCTCATTGTAATTATTTAATATATCACAATATAAAAAAGATTTGTGGTATGGACTCTGAAACACTGTGTTTTTCCTCTCACTCATCCTACTAAGTACTTGCTTACTTTGTTTTGAAGTTCTATTTTTTTTCTTTAACTTCATTTTTGTATTTTTTTCCTCTTTGGTTAGGTGTGTCAAGACCTGGTCTGAGAGGGCCCCCAGGATTTCCTGGGCCAAAAGGAAAAAAAGGAGAAAAAGGTCAAACGGGCTTGTGTATTGTAGGCCCTCCAGGACTGCCTGGGATTACTGGCAGACCTGGTTCTGTTGGATTACCAGGTCCTCCAGGAGAACCAGGTGAGTGCAACCCTGCCCAGAGCAGGGCGGTTGAAACTAGATGACCTCTAAGGTCCTTTTCAACCCAGGCCATTCTATGATTCTATGATTCTCTGTTTCATTATTGTATATATAATGTATAGCAACAAATCCAGAATCATCTCAATATCTGATATATGAGATTATATAAATGCATGACTTATTGAGTATATATTGAGTAATGTGGTTTAATAGATTTTTTCTTTGGAAATTTCATTTTAGAATATTCATGATATTTTGCATAGCAAAGGGCTGTGCTCCGTTACTAATGAGATTCTGTGGGGAAGGTGCAGTGACTTTCCAGTATAAAGATTTCTCACCTTTTTTTTTATAACTGTGACTAAAAATATACTACATAAAAACAAGAAGGACTAATGAGAGAAAATTTGTTCTTAAGATTAATTGTTCCAAAAAATGCAATTCATCTGTAAAACTAAATTCAGGAAAGACTAATCAAAAAGTTAGAGAAATCACTTGCATGCCTCCATAGGTCTTAGCGGGCCTTAGAGCAGGTTTGAAGTTCTGGCAGCATGAAAACAAAGCAGTAGCAAAGAAGTGGATGAACCAGCTGAGTAGATTCAGTTTATCAAACTTTTAGAAAGTGTATTAACCAGGAGTACCTCTTTAACTAGGAGTACAAAGAGCATCATATTTCCTTTATAAGTGGTATGGCCAAAGCAAGATCTTTTCAGAAACAATACCAATGTAATGCTTCTCTTTTCTCTCTTAAAAAAAAAAAAAAAAAAAAAAAAAATCTGTTCTCCAAATGTATTGCCTTAGAAAGAGCTCGATATATCTTCCATTTTTCCAGAGTAATAGTAAATACAGCAGAATAATTCTGACAAAGATACTTGAGCAGCATTAATAATTTACAACTGAAAGAAAAGTTTTTCCCTCCAAACCTGTAAAAGAAAGAATTATATTTCTGTTGATTCAAATAGAATGTAAATACTTCCTCCAGGAGGGACTGTGCTTTTTAAAGGCAGCCCTTGGCTAGACAGATGAATCTGTCTCAGCAGTCTGCTGAGATTTACTTCAGAATTACTGTATTTATCCTCAAATACTTCCAGTTAAAGGTGTTTTGGATTTGTCCAGGTAGTTCTCTTTTAAATGAATACTATCTCTAGCTCATTCTTGCACCTTTTTTCTGCCTTGGCAAATAGAGAATTGTCTGAATAATCTGCTGATGTAATGGTGCCATGCTCATTTCATTGGCAGGTAGAGTAACATTTAGAACAGGCTTACCAGGACATCCTGGAGAGCCAGGGTGTGCAGGACCTCCAGGACCTCCAGGAGATGTTGGCACGAAAGGTCAGTTATTGTGTTTATAGACTATGTTCTCAGGATTGACACAGTGTTCACTCAGAGGGGGATATCAAGATGTCAGAAACATCAGGAAATCTTGCTGTTGTGGAGCAAGCCCTTCCATATTCAAGAGAGCTCTTATAACTTAGGACAAATTAAAACAGGATGGAAAGAGTTTGTGTTCATTCTCAGTACAGGGTTTTGTGTATTTTGCTTTCATGTACCACGTTTTTCATGTGGGAGTGTTTTCTCTGAATGAGATCAGGAACAGATCATTATTGACAGTTGCTGGCCTTTTCAACTAAAAGCTAAGATGCAGAGCTGAAAAATTACTTTTTCCATTTCTACTTCCTTTCTGAAAGCTATCACTTAGAAGTTGATGGTACAATCCATTTGTCTTCATAGATCCTCATGAAATTTTGAAATTAATTGACCTCTTAAGCTATTTAATGAGTTCAGAGATTTTTTAAAAATTCATTAGGGGTAGCAAGATGTCCTCCCCTTACAGTAAACAGCAGCTAAGAGCAGTACACATGTCAGTGCCATGCACCAGTTTTACAGCACTGCAGCCAGGGTGTAGATCTTCTCTGGACAGTGGTTATTACGGGTTGGTGGAGTTTTTATATTCCTGTGTTGTTATGTCCAGCACTAATGGTGGTTCTCTGAGAGAATGTTCATTCTGTAAATATCACCATAGGAGCTGCTAAATTTGTATGCCACCTGCCAGTCATTAAAATCACTCAGGCTGTTATGGAGCAGTGTTAGTTCAAAGCCTGTGTCTCTTTCTTCTTTTGAGAGAATTCAGCCTATCTGTAGAGTGACTATATCCAAATAGCTTACTGAAACTAGACCTGAAAAATAAAACAAGAGATTTAAACTGGATGTTCCTGTGTTTTCAATTAAATGTAATCAGTTCTGATTCACTGTCTGACCACAGGTAATCTTGTACTGTGTTAGAAGTGATCTTCCATCAAAATTAAGGTCATGTACCTACTGCTTTTTGACCAAGAAGTGCTGACCACCCTCCGTAACAAATTATGTAACACATTAGTTGTTCCACACAAAGTAATTCCCAAGCTTAACTAATGAATTACATTCCTTCTAGGTGATGAAGCTTGCATGTGTACTGACTGCAGCTATATTCCGGGAATACCTGGTCTTCCTGGTTCTCCTGGGCCACGTGGCCAGGATGGCATCCCTGGTAAATTATCTCGGTGTTCCTAATGGGATAGTAGGAAATGCCAATGATTTTGCTTTTAGCATGAGAATCAGGACTGGTATGGGCACGTCTTCAGTATGCAATATTGCAGATCCCAGAAACAGCCCTGAGGTTGTGATGAGTGTGATAGCATAATGCAGCTCCATCTGCTGATGTGAGCACGAGCCTTAAAAGAGTCGAAGCCTGAATGCTAATGGGCTTAGGTGCACCCTGAAGCCAGGTCAGTCTATGCTCATGCAGACATTGTGAATAGTGGTAACATTCAGTGCTGGGTGTGATTATCAGAGCTTGTCAAAATCCATTTCCTTGTTTTCATTTTTCTTTACAAAAATGCGCTGTTTCTCTTGCAGGTAGAGAAGGAACACCAGGTCCCAAAGGAGCTCTAGGTTCTCCAGGAGCACCAGGGTTTCCAGGAGCTCAAGTAAGACTTGGATTTTTCAGATTATTTTTCAGATCCCACAAGAATTTCATAGAAATGTCACAGCCAATGCTACATGCAGTCATACTATGTGATATCAACAGTTTTCTGTTGCGGCCTTCCCTTGAATATTGCGTGCATTTCTGGGCTCCACAATGTAGAAAGGATATTAAAATACTTGAAAGCTTCCAGAGGAGGTCAACAAAGCTGATAAAAAGGCTGGAGGGCCTGTCCTGTGAGGAGAGGCTGAGGATACTTGGTTTGTCTAGTTTGGATAAAAGAAGGCTAAGAAGCGACCGCATTGCTCTCTACAGCTTCTTGAGTAGGGGAAATGGAGAGAGAGGTGCTGATCTCTTCACCTTGGTAACCAATGATAGGATGCGAGGGAACAGCACAGAGCTGCGCCAGGGGAGGTTCAGACTGGATATTAGGAAAAACTTTACTGTACGGGTGGTGAAACACTAGAACAAGCTTCCTAGTGAGGTGGTTGATGCCCCATGCCTGTCAGTGGCATTTGGGAAACTTGCTGAAGTGGGAAGGCAGGCACCTGCCACAGACACAGTACTTGGTTTTCCTAACGTGTGCCTGTAGCAGTAATTATTCTTGGGAAATTACAGAAGACACTGTCCAAAACAAAACTGTCATGCACAAGAATATATTGTGGTGGCTGCCATACAGTTGCATAGTTGAAAGAGCTTGCTAACAGGTTTTTCAAGAAGACTTCTGAGAATTCATGAGCCAAAGATCACTAGAGCCCAGTGTGCTTTCAGCTCCACATTGTACCCTGAGGGGGAAAGAAAAGAGCACAGAAGTTAGCTACAGACAGCCAACTGTGGCAGCTATAGTGTCCCTAGGGAGATATTCCCATGTAGAGAAGAAATCTTTAATCAGATTTTAAGATATTTTCTTGTCTTTCTTTTTGTGCCACTAATTGAAGTGTGCAGTTACAGTGAATAAATAAAGATGAGAATAAAGAGAACCATTCTCAAGTATTTAATTTAAAAAAGAAAGCATGAAAACAGTTGACATATGTCTAGCACTGAAATTTTCTTGATTGCTTTGTTCCAGGGACCTCCAGGTTTTCAAGGAGATCAAGGGCATAAAGGATCAAAAGGTGAGCCAGGATTTGTGTATCCAGAAGGGCCAAAAGGTGAGCAAGGAGATCCAGGGACCAGGGGAGACAAAGGAAGAAAAGGTTCAAGTGGATTCCTGGGAAGACCTGGCCCTAAAGGCTACAAGGGTTCTAAAGGTGAAGAGGTGGGTATGCACTGTTTGCGATTAATACAGAATTCATGAAAAGCTGAGTCAGTGATTGTATCTCGTATGATAATCTGTTTTATCTGTTCCGATATTTTAACTGAATATCCTCTGCCTGACATAGCTATGCTATGCTCAGCTATAGCAACCAATATGCGTAAGTGGAAACAAAAGAATGAGAGTAAATATTCTTAGTAATACCAGAGAGAGATGAGGCTAGTGGGGATGCATGTTGCTGAAAAAACTCAGCAGTTTATTAGTTTTTTGTGCTGTTAGTTTGGACATTTGTGTTGGAGTATTATCTTGGATTGCAATGATGAATAAGACCCTCCGCCAAAAAAAAAAAAAAAAGAAAAAAAAAGAAAAAAGAAAAAACAGTTTTCCTGTCTACTCATAATGCTTCAAATGAAATAATAATCCAAATAATTCCAGTTTGATCTCAGTCAGGGCTGAGTGAAACTGCAAGAACTGGGAGAACTACTTCAAGACTAGAATTCTTAGGGCAGAGCTCTTTGTTCAGCAGAAACAAAAACCAGAAGTTATTGTTGTGCTGTGTTGGCTGAGAAACTGTAAAAATGATTTAGATACAGCTATGTCTAAATGTAACCCCACAGTATTCAAGGTGAATCAGTGCTGAGATTTGCTTTTTCCCAAATGTCTTCTGAAAAATAAAAAATAAAAAAATTGCACAGTGTAATACCATGGCAATTGAAAATCAAGCTGTTTTTGTACTATTTCACTTTTAATAGGATGAATGAATGTCCTATGGTTTCAATGCTTGTAACCATTGATACTAAAATTCATATTTTTTTGATCACAAGTAAATGGGTTGAAAAAACCCTCTTCAATTATCAGAGCTACTCTGCTGCTAAAATAATGTGAGATCATAGTCACACAGAGAATCAGGCTTTTTGTTGTGAAAGCTGGCATGGAAAGCAAGTAATGCTTGGTATACAGAAATGTGTAATCATTTATAGGGATTGGCTGGTTCAAAAGGAGATAGAGGACTACCTGGATTGCCTGGTAATCCTGGTCTCCCCGGAGAGATGGGGCTTCCTGGACCACCAGGATATGGACCACAAGGAATAAGAGGCTTCAAAGGCTCTAAAGGAATGCCTGGTCCCCCTGGATTACCTGGAGAAGCTGGTTTGTAACTTCCTATTTTACCATTCTTTACCTATGTTAAAGATTTAAATTGGTTACTCCAAGGCTTGACTGGATAATCCTTTAAGACCTCCAAGGACAAAGACTGCACAACTCTAGGCAACCTGTTTCAGTGCTTGACTGTCCTCATCATGAAAAAAATTTCTTTGAATGTAGATCCAGTTCTCACCATTAGTGTGAGCTAAGTCATCAGAGGAAAATATGAAGGACTTAATCACTTTGGAGTGCCAGAAACATACCAGTATATTTATTTATAGACACGTATAATCTGGAACAACTCAAAGTTGGCCAGGAGAGATATAGTCAAGTCACTTGTTAAGCAGAATTTTTGAATTTTAAATCCCTGGAATTCTGGGGTTTAGTGCTTATAAGTGCAGTGATATGTTGGATGCCATATGCCCATGCTGTGGTACTATTGACTGATTTAAGATGCGAATTTGTTATCCAAAGGAATGAAATTGTCAGAGTGTGTCTGAGTCTTTGTCACTCTTTCTGGGGTTGTCACATTGCTTCACATATCAAAAAATCTACATGAATCTCTGTTGGAGACATTGCTAATTGTGAGTTTTGGTTTTGTTTTGTTTGTTTTTTGTTTGTTGTTTTGTTTGTTTGTTTTAGTCTGTTCTGAGGGTCTTCAGCTTGGTGTTGACAATAACTCATATTACCTACTTGAAATCAGTTTGTGCTCTCTGGGTTTCCATTAGACTGCAGAAGGGCTGAGATGAGGGCTTGAGGTGTGCTCGGTGTCAATAAAATCATTTTGCTTTATGAAGTCAGGATTTGAAGGTTTTTCAAAATCTTCTGAAGCTTCAGAAGTATGGAAACTGTAGAAGACTGCATTTTAACTGAGTAGATTGCTCACTAATATTTCTAAATTGTGTATTTCCAAGCCATAAGACTTTGTTAATGTATTTGCTGAAGGTCTGAAAGGAGAGACCAGAAGGATAACTCCATTGCCAGCATTGCCAGGACCTCAAGGACCAGATGGTTTACCTGGACTCCCAGGAGTGCCTGGTGGGTATGTTTGCTCTATGTACAGTCAAAATCAGAGATGACCTGATTGGGATTTCTCTACCAACTCTGGACAGATAAAACTGTTGGGTTATTTTGAGAAAACTATAAGAAGGATTTCTGTGGTGCAGAAACTAAGGAATTAGCCATAACATAGAACAGAACCATAGAAACACAAGGTTGGAAAGGACATCTAGTCCAAGCAAATTAGGGGAAATGGATGAAAAAGAATGGATGTGGGGCCATGTCCACAGTGTGCAGTACAGTGGAGAGTCCAAGCAGTGCTATATTATGACTTGGTTCTTCCAAGAACCAGAAACATCAGGTGGGTATGCTACAGATTGTATATCCAGAAAGGTGCATCTGGCACAATTTTGACGAGGTCTAACCTAAACTATGCTGGGACTGCTGAAGTCCTCAAAAGAGGAGGACCAAAGTTAGCTTAAAGCATTCTTAGTCTTCCTGAAGCCCTTGGCCCTTCTAGCAGGGACACAGTTAAAATATCTCAGAGAGTATAACTGTATTACTAAATTTCCAGGTTCTTTTTTTGACATCACTGTTACTAACCATTGTTCTTAGATACTATTAATGATCCTGAGTTTCCTTTTTGGGTGGGTTTGGGGCTTGGATTTTGTGGGGTGCTTTTCTGGTTGCTGGTCTTCTAAATATTGCAGAATCTTTGCATGCAGTGAAGGACAGTAAGTGAGATCGAAGCTAACCGTAATGCCTCTTTGCTCTGGTTTTGTAGAACAATAGTCCTTAAAACTGCCCTGAATAGCACAGAAAAATCTATTGTCAGCTTAATGGTAGCTTCTATTCTTATAGTTGATTCTGCTCCAAGCTTCATCTCTATAATGTGTTTGCATGTTTTCAGCAAGTGGAAGATCTGTATCTGCAGATATTTTATAAAAGTTAAAATTGGGCAGATTGCATAAAGATTTAACTCAAAGACTTATGCCTGCTTTGATATTGTGAACACAGAGATCACAATTAGCATTTTAACTGCTGTGGAGGATAAATAGTGTCTAAGTTCTAATGATACCATCTACACCAATATCCTAATTAATAATGATAAGCTAGAAAACACCCCATCGTTACATGTTGAAGTTCTGTGGTAAGATGCATCACAGTTTACTTTTCTTTGAACAGGTAGGGTCGGAACAAGTGGTCAGCCAGGTGATTCAGGACATCAAGGGCCAGCAGGTGACACAGGCTTTCCAGGGCTTGGGTTTCCTGGAAATCCAGGCCCAAAAGGTAAAATACTCTTTTTTGATCTTGTTTAAAAAGCAAAAACCTGTTTTCTACTTTTTTTTTTTTAATCTGGATTGAAAACAATCAACTATTTAAAAAAAAAAAAGTGAATGAGCATTAACCAGGTGTTTTTTAGCGCTCTTGTGATTTACTGCCTTTGAGTTTATAAATTGCAAATTTGAAATATTTTTAAGTATTTCAGAGAAATAGAATACTATAACTACTAAAATTTAGTTTGTTGAAGAGAATAGTAGGGAACTGGCATCAGAACAAGTTCCCTCCAAATCAGTTACTTAACACAAGATATTTCTGAAGCAAGTAATTGAGCAGTGTTACAATGAGTTTTGAGTGGAGATGCAATGTGTCAAATGCATATCAGGGTTTTGTCTTCAGCTCTTGTAACCTACAGTAGTGGCAGAAGTCCATAACCACATCCATACAAATACCCATTTGTGAAATAAGGTGACAAATATAGCATTTGTACTGCCATTTAATTCCTTTTGCAGGAGATAAAGGACTCGTTGGAGGCAGAGGGTCACCAGGTTGTGAAGGAAAGATTGGAGAGCCAGGCCGAGCTGGATATCAAGGACAACCAGGAGAAAAGGTTTGGTTAGAAATACAGCACAGACTTTTCCATAAGTCCCATTCATTAACTGTGACATTGAGCAAATAAATTAAGAAGTGTAAGGAAAATAGGAGTTCCTGTATTTGCTAACCTGTGATGCACAAACTATAAAATGAAATATTTTATAAAAGGGGTGTCAAGTAAAATTTTAACTAAATATACAGGACTTCAGAACTCCCAAGTGTTTGGGATGTTTTGGTACTTCAGTTTTCAGAGCATAAGAGGATATTGCATTGATTACGGGAAAAAAAATTAAAGCCACAGCTTCTGAAAAGATGGCTATTCAGAAATTACTGATGGCATATATAAATGTAGGACTCTTGACTACTCTGTAGCTAGTTGACTGCGGGGTGGAGAAAATATTTTGGCAGATTTGCAAAACATAGTACATGTAATACTAAAACTAGTATTGTTTACATTTCTCTGTTGCAGGGTGACCCAGGCATCATTATTCCTGGAGAGCCAGGCAGACTGGGTTCACCAGGAGGTCGTGGCATTCCTGGCCCCAAAGGTGATACTGGATTTCCAGGACTTCCAGGCCTACCAGGGCGTGCTGGACATGATGGTGATGATGGCCTAAGAGGTACTGTGGTCAAACAAGCACAAGGAACACAGCAAGTTACATCCGTATTTTAAGGAAAGGGAAGCCACGTCAAACAGTGCTCACTCAAAGCCTCAAACTACTGTCTAAATCATTATCAAACCAATCTCCTTTCTTTTAGGAGATCCTGGCTCACCTGGAATTCCTGGGGATCCAGGTTTTCCAGGGAAACCTGCTGAGTGTCTTACTGGCCGGCCAGGTTTGCCAGGTGCCCAGGGAGATGCAGGCCCACCAGGTAGGACCTTTCAAATCAAATGTGCCATTTGGCTGGGTGGTTCTGGGTTTTATTTCTGCCTTCCAATGTCCTGAGGGACCCGAAGTCGTTTATGGATATTGGTTATAGGACACTATGCAACGCTATCCTATTGGCTATAGGATACTATTGGTTATAGGATACTATCCCATTTAAAAGATGCATTGTCTGTAGATTGGAGGAAACACATGCACTGATTAAGATGGATTAAAATTGAGATTGCATTATACAGCACGGAGTAATCACAAACTGGCCGAAATTCCACAGGAAAAAGGCTGTTTCAGTCATCTCTCTTATATGGGGCTGAACTTGGTGTAATGCCATTGATAAAGAAACAAAACAGAGGAAGAGATTCAGCTATGTGGAAAACCAGTTCAGGGACACAAAGTACCTGCATATACTGCATATGATTTCTGTTCCAAGAGGAGCACTCTCAGGCACCCAGCTCAGTTCTTCTTCTATACGTGATCTCAACAGGATATTTTTCATCCTGGTGGGGAATGAAAATGCGTACTCCAGAGTGTTTGGAGGATGAATACAGAACTGGTGGGGTGTTTGTTTTGTTTAATTTTTTTCTACTCTGGCTTTTTTTTTTCTTTTCTTTTAAATCTCTTTAAGATCTCCTGAATGTATATGTTATCTTGTATAGATCTACTGTATAGCCCTGAAACAGGCAGATTTCAAGAAGAGTTTCATACTCATGATAGCAAGATAGTGATGAAAGTTTATTTTCCAGCAAGAAGTATCATACATATACTGTCATGCATTTTTCTTAGGAGGAAGAGGTTTACTAGGTTCAAAAGGAAGACTAGGTCCTCCTGGCTTGGGTATCCCAGGAATCTATGGAAAGCCTGGGGAACCTGGATTAATAGGTCTTCAGGGAAGTACAGGATTACCTGGTCTCAAGGGACGGTCTGGAAGACCAGGTATCACTGGTATGCCAGGTAAGGATTCCCCAAATACATGTTTTGACATAAAAATTTAGTCAGTCTCTATGCAAAGGTGTCAGTCATGCTGACATGCAGTCAACTCTAAGTTGAGGATGCAGAAATATTTTTCCATAAGCAGCTTACATATGTATATATTTATATGATCTATATAGAAAACAAATCAATCATCATTCCATGAATGACTAGCATATCTTGAAGCTGTGATGACACAGTACTGAATTTTCTACAGCACTCTACTTAGAATAGAAGGCTACTTTACGCTGCTTTCTGTACATCAACATCCTTGCAACAGGACACCAACAAGTTAACATTCAAAACACCTTCCCAGCATAATGAAAGTGTAAGGTATTTAGTAGATCTTACTCAGCATCCCTTTTCAAACAGATAGCTTGTTAATGCTATCTATGTTTTTTTCTGAAAAAAAAGAAAAAAAAAAGTTCAGATCTTGAGTCTGTGAGAGTTGTGACTCAGATCAAACTCTGTCATGTTAACCAGAGCTGACTTTACTTAAAGTAGGTAATCCCGATAGTTGTGTTTTTTTTTTTTTTTTTTTTTTTTTTTTTTTTTTTTTTTCAGAAATGTGTTCAAACTTGATTTGTAGAATACAAGAAATCAGGTATGTAATGCTGCTTATCTCTAACGAAGATTTTTTTCATTATTCTCAAATCCTTCATTATTCTGCTGCAAGAAGATGGTACATACCTTTTTATATATACAACCTGTAAAACTAATGATGAAGATGTAGGCCAAACCTAGGCTTCAAATGTAATTTGAGATGAACTGTCATGTCCCAGCTGGCCTCCAGCTCCTGAGCCAGAAAGGAAACTCTTTCCCGTACATCCTGTGATGGATCTCCCAGCCTAGTGTAGATATCTCATATACATTATAGTCACTCTCAGTTATTTCATTCATTGATAGAAGCTGTTGCAGCTGTTAGTAACCCCTCAAACTACCCAGATTAATTTGTGTGTAAGTGCTGTTGATGTGGTTAAAAGCTGGAAAACTTGCTTCTACAGTATGTTATAGAAATGGAGGAAAAAAAGTGAAAAGAATTGATTAACCACTTAACTGACAAGCACATGCATAGCTTTCTGAAGTAATGTTCTATTTCACTGATCAAATATTAACAACTATGTTCCTATTGCTTCATTTCCACAGGCCCTAGGGGAGAGCCAGGTATAATGGGCCCATTAGGAATTCCTGGACCCCCTGGCATGATTGGAAGTCCAGGCAACCCGGGTATCAGAGGCAAGTGACCAAGGAAGACAGTATCTGTCTTCGTTATTCCTTAAGAATATAGGAACTGTCATGCTAAAGAAGACTTGTGATCAGTCTTGATGTATATTATTACTCCTGAGTACGTGTTGTACAATTGATGACCAGAACTTCTTTGCGCCTTGGTAAATATTTGACTTCTCTACCTGTGCAGTCTACAGACTGAATGACAACATTTTCTTTTAGTAGTATTGAATTGCCACCTTTTCTATTTCACTGGTATTTGTGAAAATGGTTGGTGATTTGCTAAATAAAGAAGAGAGCTTTTTGCCCTGTTTTTTTCTGTCTCATTCATGTTCAAAATATTATATCTGTTTAACAGATATAAAATTATATTTATATTCATGGCAAGAGACTAGAATTATTTCTTTTAACAATCTGTGGTTGGAAATGTTTATTCATGATTCAAGTAATTAAGAAGCTGGTTTAGATTGTTGATTTGGCATGTATATTTACACTTGTTGTTGACCTTAGAGATAGGAGTTTAACTGCTTCCTTTATATGCTATCACCTAGTCAGGTTACTTCAGAAAATGTCATTATATTTTCTTGCAGGTTCTTTTGGCTCCCCAGGACTAAAGGGAAGAAAAGGGTTTCTTGGAGCAAAAGGTGAACCAGGTGATAAAGGCTTTCCTGGACCATCTGAGACCTTGGTTGGGATTGGAAATAAAGGAGAACAAGGCTCAAAAGGTACATATTCACTGTTCTGTCATTCAAAACTAGTTAGAGTTGTCATCTATGTGGCAGTTCCAGTGGGATCTAACACATGGAAGAAACTGGCTTTGCTACTCAAAGTATTCATTTGGCTTTGAAATAATTATTGCCAAACACTGTGACTGCCTTTTTATTTATAGGATAGTTGGATATTACATTGAATATTTACTTCAATTTTAACAAGTCCATATTCCTTAAAAATCCTCTCATTGTAATGTCAAATCAGTAATAAAATATCAGTAGTAATAGGTTTATATATATATAGATATAGAGATGTAGATATATCCATCCTATATAATTATGCTTTTACGCACTTCACCCATCTTTTCTCCTGCACCTCACAGCTCTGCACAGCTTCGTACCCAATTGGAACTGGGGTTATTTAGCCTAGAGAAAAGGAGGCTCAGGGGAGACCTTATTGCTCTCTACAGCTACCTGAAAGGAGGTTGTAGTGAGGTGGGGGTCGGTCTCTTCTCCCAAGCAACAAGCAAGAGTACAAGAGGAAATGGCCTCGAGTTGCGCCAGGGGAGGTTTAGGTTGGATATTAGGAAAAATTTCTTCACTGAAGGGGTTGTGAGGCATTGCAACAGGCCGTCCAGGGAAGTAGTTGAGTCACCATCCCTGGAGGTATTCAAAAGACATGTAGATGTGGTGCTTAGGGACATTGTTTAGTGGTAGACTTGGCAGTGCTAGGTTAACAGTTGGACTTGATGATCTTAGAGGTCTTTTCCAACCTAAATGATTCTATGATTTAGTAGCCCAAGAGCACAGAAGTGGGTGTG
Source organism: Anseranas semipalmata (assembly GCA_013399115.1). Taxonomy (NCBI): domain Eukaryota; kingdom Metazoa; phylum Chordata; class Aves; order Anseriformes; family Anseranatidae; genus Anseranas; species Anseranas semipalmata. The sequence goes on from VXAA01002339.1 coordinate 1,080,152, forward strand.
CTTACCAACTGGATGCTGGATTTCAAAGAAATTAAGTCTGCTTAGAAATATTTGACTGTCAGAATTATTATTTTGTGTGTAATATTATAGACTCTGTATTAGAGTTGTACATAATTAATGCTATCTGGCTTTTTCTGTAGATTTCTTTGTGTGGTAGCTTTCAGAAACTTCCTTTTGTCTCCATATGGGAAATAGAGAAGTCATTAACTGTGAGCTCATGTCTTGCTTGCGTTTATTTGCAGAGTAAAAGTCCTGTGCTCAACTTTGGCTTCATTAGTTTTAAAAAGGTTATAAAATTTTAAACTTTATATAAAACTTAAACACAACAGCATTTTAGAATGTATTTTGTGGGTTTTGTTGTTGTTGTTTTGGTATTTTTTTTTCTTTTTTTTTTTTTTGTAATGAAACTGTTTTAGGAGTCCAAGGAAGGATGGGTCTAAGAGGAGAAAAAGGAGATGCAGGTGTGCAAGGACCCCCAGGTCTTGTTGGATCTGAAGGAGTACCTGGGCTACCAGGTATGGAGTATGTATATTGAAAATTACCGTATCACGTGGAGGGTAAAGATAATATTACCTCAGCACCAGCACATAAACTCAGCTCTAGCAGCAGCAGCACTATATTTTCTGTATTAACTCCGAAGCTCCTCTAAGAATTCTGAAACAGAGCAATTTCAAAAGCTGCCATTTGAAAGTCATAGTAGCTACCACTAAATGATTCTTTGTTTCCTTCCAAATATGGACCATTATGTGGGGTGGTAAATAGAAAATAATATTAACTTAAATTAAATAATATTAAATAATAATAATCTTAAAATCTAAAAGCTGATGAGGCTGGTGAATAAAAATTGGTATTTATAAAATGTCAAAGAAGTTTGATTCCTAATATTATAAAGAAACATTAGGAATTTTAAAAGTTTAACATAGATGTGCGCAAAAATATTTCAGAAGCCTTTTATATTTCAGATTGATTCTATTTCCCTGTTGAAAGCCTGCACATTTGGCTTATATTTGGAAAGTTACTAGGTCTTCAGTGAAAAGTAGTCTTAAAGAACCAATGTAAATTATAAACCTACCTAAGCCATTTCAAAAAGTTTTGTTCTGCCATCACCATGCCCTCATACATAATGATACATGTTGACCTTGAGTGAGACAATTAATCTATTTTTTCAAATTAATGTTAATAAAACATCTTTGCTTCTCTATTCTGTACTTCTGTATTTTTGATTCTTTGAGGTATTTTTTTCTAGAAATTATGATACTGTAATTAGGTACATTAAAATTATTTCTAATTTCTTAATTGTCAAAATTTCTGTCTTGTATTCAAACAGGCTCCTGTCCTGATGGCAACAGCCAATGCTATCTGTCACAGTAGCATTACTGCTATATGCTGTCATTAAAATCCTTTGTAGTTGTTGTAGTGTAGCCATCACAAGAAAAGTTGCAAATACTTCAGTACTCCATAACTTTTTATGGGAGAAAATCAGACCTCACCTGCCTAAATATTCAGGCATTGCCTGTACCCTGGAATTTAGATGTGGACTTTCTAGATGCTACTAGACTTTGCGGTCATTAAACTGAATGCTAATTTAGCTAAATTAAGCTGAAGAGAAGTGAGAAAAACTGCCTTAGCCATATAAGAAAATGCTGTTGAGTATAATAGTCCTGAGAAGTGTGTAATGAATAAGTAATGATGTTATTGTGACATACCCAGAAACCAGATTGAACTTAGGTGAACAATGCATAAATGCAGATTCCTGATCTCAGTCAAAATTTGCAAAGGATCAGTTGCCACTCCTAAATACTGTGAACAATAAAAAAGTTTACTATGTTAATGTTCATAGATAAGGTACTTGATTTTCTTTGACTTCCTGACAACAATAATGATAATTTTATGTGTTTCTAGAGCAAGAGGAAGAATTATACTTCGCTGTTTGTTGATTTATAAAATCATAAAGTACTATGACAGTGTGTGAGGTAGAGGGTTCTGTATTCACAGAATCACAGAATGGTTGAGGTTGGAAGGGACCTCTGCTAGCCAGCCAGTGTCTAAACAGGACCTGTGAAGATGACGCTTATTTTTTCATCTTGCAGGTGTCAAAGGATTTATGGGTCTTCCAGGGATTCCTGGAGGACAAGGATTCCTGGGTGCGCCAGGAAACAAAGGGAACATGGGAATTCCAGGTTACTTTCTCTTAAGTCATGTTGCAAATTGGCATAGCTGTATAGAACCATTTATACAGATCTGCAGTTCCTGTAAGCACACTACACAGTACTTACTCAGACTGGGATTTATTCTTTGCAGTGCCTGTAGACTTCTCACCATCCCAGCATTTGCTTGAATTGCAGAATGGAGTTCTCCCTCTCTCTAGTTTTGGAGCATGGCATTAATAATGTATTGCAGGTGGCCGTCTCAGTATACATCTTATAATAACCTCTTGAATAATAATTTCAGGTAGTTAATTAGTCAGGATATGGCAATATATGGTGGCTCTAGCTGACTTTGTAACCAAATGCCTGCCCAGTGATCATAAGTCTTTCTTTTTGTAAGCTTTGACTATTGGAATTAGAGACAATAAATTGAAGATAACTTCTTTAATTTATATACTGTTAAATGTAAGAACTTCTTTTGAATGTGTTTAGAATTAAAATCACTGACTGTACAAATTACTTTATCTCTGAAAAATGAATATCTGAAAATACAAGGAGTAGTTAACAAAGCATGAGATGTGATATGCGATTGTGATCCTTTTAATACTATTACTATCTGTGTTTTTTCCAGGTCCAAAAGGACAGAAAGGATCTCCAGGCTTTCCAGGACCATCAGGTGACCCTGGTCCAACAGGCTATGGTGGCTTTCCAGGTGAAAAAGGAGACCCTGGGCACCCATCTCCTGGACCCCCAGGAGAACCTGGTCCAAAGGTATAAAGGCATGGAAACATTGTCATATTATGCAATAAGCAGAGCCTTTGACAACAGAAACAGAATAACGTGTAAGCAAGAGTTGCAGAGTTTGCAGGACATAAGCAGATGATATCTTAGTGATGATATGTATGAAAATCCCGTTATGTCAGTATTCAGGAGAAAATACTGAGTTCATTCTATTTCATTTTTCTCACAATGCAGGAATTACTTCTTTGTAAAGGTGGAGTGTCTTACAAATAACTTTGTTTCCGTAAAAGTTACTAATTCACTAAGAACAATGATTTGCACCTAAAAAGTCAACAGTAGGAATACTTGTACATCAAGAATTAAAGAAAAATAATCTTAGCAAATGCAAAAGTGGTGTGATCTAAAATTGTTCTGCTGTTTTTTGAAAGTCTATTAATTTTTTCTTAGCAATATATATTATTAAATATAAGTTAGACCAAGTGGATAAAAAAAAGTGGATACAGTTTTACTCCACATATTCTGGTTGTTGAACAATGGAGAATCTTCACATATGAGATAATCTAAAATACATGGTTGAGGCTGTAAACTGTACTATAACTCCTGTAATCTGTCTAAATTATCCATTTAGTTTCTTTATTAGCTAGGTATCCAGAAAGGGATTGCTGTTGTGCAAGTTGGTAGGAATTCAAGGGAAAATGTGCATTTCACTGTTTTGGATAGCTGCATATTATGTAAGGAATGTATTTTTGGATCAAAAGAAGAGCTATTAGAATAAAATTGGAAGAAAGTCTATGAAAAAACATCTGAAGACTGAAGTTGGTTTGTACAGATTAAAGAAAGATATTGTTTTTTAAATAAGTCTAAAGGATTGGTGGTGTTATGAGAAGACTTCATATTAGTCTTCTTTGATTTTCGTCTGAAAATTATAATGAAGCATGATTATACTCAAACTTTAAAATTATGTATTTTTCTATTGTTCATATACATGTAATGTATTTAATGTATTTAATGCAGTGTGATTCTTCACCTGTTTGTGTGCAACTGCTATTTCTTAGGGAGATTCAGGTGCTCCTGGACTTTTGGGCAGCAAAGGAGAAAAAGGGCACCAAGGTCAGCCAGGACATAAAGGAGTACCAGGACCACATGGGATCAGAGGGGAAACAGGAGTTGCAGGAATCCCAGGTAAGTTTTGTTCTGGAGGGGTGTTGAGATGCTGACATGCTTCTAGAAGAAGAGAATTTCTCAATAAAATATGCAGGGTGCCTGTGGGGTGGCACATTTGTGTTCAACTGTTGTAAACTTAAACAGTTCCTTTGTAGTCGGCACAGCCAGGCTAGCTTATGTCAACTAGAGATCTGTTCCAGCGTCTGAAGTAGAAACAATAGCAAAGTTAGCAGACTGAGTGTGGGCCTAGTGTTGAACTGTATTCCAGGTGATAATGCCTGTTTTCCTCTCCCAAACTCTTTTCTTCTTACAGGGAAACTTGGACCTCCTGGAGATGTTGGTGTTAAAGGACAGCAGGGCCACCCAGGACAACAGGGCATTATAGGCCCTCCTGGTATGGTATATAGCATCTCTCCCAAATCGCTGCCCTCTGGTTTGTTATTTTCTTTGTAATGAAGGCAGTTGATATTCTTGTTTTTCTGGGCTTTTTAGAATTTACCTGATATAGTTGTAGTTTCTGTTTATGTTGGTATGAAGCTCTGTTTACCTTCTCCAGTTCCAGCTAAGGTGTTTAACAGCCTGTTTTCAATGTTGTCAGTTCAGCTGAGGCAAGAAGTTTTAATTCTGTTTCACTACTATAAAACTTTTTTCTTTTTTTCTTTTTTTCAGTCCAGAGGTCTCAAGTTGTGATATCCACATATATACTAGAAAAGGTTGTTTTACCTGCTAAAAGAGAATAATGACGTAAGATGTAGCTAGAAAAGGAGGAGAAAATAAATTAGCGTGGAAAGAGGGGAAAGGCAGAGTTGTTAGAGCAAAAGAAAAGATTAAATCATTTAAAAAATACATAAGGGGGAGTGTGTAAATACGCAGCAACAGACTGCGCAGTGTAGACTTCATTAAAGTCAGTGCCAGGCATTGTCTTCAAAAAGGGCATTGAATGTTCTCATATGCAGATCCTCATCTAAATTATGTTGTAGTTCTGTAGTTCACTTTAGTGAATTTACACTGACTTATCAGCAGAGTTAGCAAAGATCAGAATCTATTCCCTGTTTACAGACAACTTGATTTTGTGATACAGCTAGGGAGAGGAACCATACTGCCTGTATAGATGCCCACCAGCATGGGTTAAATCAAAGGCAGAGTCCTAAAATTACTTTGAAAGACAGGAAGTTAATGCCTGTGGAAATAGTGGGAGTGCTAAATCCATTGAAGTTCAGTGGACTCGATAAAAATGATATTCTGCTCTTTACAAATGTTTGTATACCAAGATAGTTACCTCTATCCTTGAAGTAGCTGCACTAATAACATTTTAATAAAGGGGATTCATATCTTCTCTCTTTGATGTGCAAAATAATAGAAGTGAAAATGATACTGTGGTCCATTATAATTCACAGGTGCTGTTGGATACCCTGGAGAAAATGGACTTGTTGGTGAAAGAGGTAATCAGGGTCAGGATGGTATGCCTGGTCCCCCAGGAGTAAAGGGAGAACCAGGTAACAGCAGTGAAATATTTTCAATCTGTTTTAAAACTGCTTTTTCTCCCCTAGCTAAACTGAGAAGGATTTTTTTGGGAAGGATTAATAAGGAGCATTTGTGGAGCCAAAGATGTGTTTATAAGTAGAAGGCTTTTAAATTTTACATAATCCACCAATTTTCTATGTAATCATTGTACACACTGTTAACAACCCAAATGCACGTCACTCCTCTATTATGCATGTTATTCGTCATAATTTCCCCTTAAAATGTTAATGTCTGCAAGAGCTTAAGTATTGCATGGTTCTTATGTGTTTCATCTCAAAGAAATTAAGAGAACCAAAATCCTTTTAAAGAAGGAGTCTCAGCTCTTACGTGGAAATAGGATGAAACAAATCACAGTGTTTACTGACGTGAACAGTGAATGTTTCCACAACCTGGCCCTTAGGTTGTAAAATCTTTCACTTAAACGTCACTCATGATGTCATCAGTGTCCACAGATACAGTCCTCTGCTGAATTCTGACAGAAAGTGTGTTCATGTTTTACAGTGAAAATGTTTTCATATATAAATATTAAAAAAAAAAGAAAGATATTGAGAAGGCATTCATAGTATTTAGTAAGTCTTTTCATATTAAATTTTAAGTACTGCTAAAGTATTTTCTTTTTTATAGATATGTTTTTTCTTTTATTTTTGTTATTAACTAACTTAAATGCAGATTTTTATCCTGCTTTTTCCTCTTAAAAAAAAAAAAAGGCAAAGCTTATTATTATAGGCTGTGCTTCAAATACAACTGGTAAATAAGAGTTCCGACTTTAAAGAAAAACATACAAATATTTGTATTTCTGGATAGAACCAATGGAAAATAACAAATAATTGATATATTATATATAACTAAAATCCATGTTTTGATTCAATGAATTTTGAAGAAATGTATGAAACGTTAAATAACTATGATGTTTTCTAGCAATTATTCAGGACTGTTGAGTATGATATGACCTAATATTTTGTAGGGGCACCAGGGAGAGGAATCCCTGGCCTTCGAGGTGTTCCTGGTCGTAGAGGTGAGTTGTCTTTTCAGAAAGCAGAAGCTTCATTTTTAAATACTGGAATAATCATCTTCATCTTTAAAATGCCTCCTGCTTTTGGATGTTTAAAATGGCACTTAGAATGTCAGAGGAAATAGAGTGATTCTGTGCTTATGATCAATGATTTGGTTTTACCTGTTGAATGTTTAATGTCAACAGTTCTTGCTTGCAAAGTTAAGTCTATTGTAAAAGGGAAATAAAAGAACTAACTTTTGTGGTTTTAAGAAGACAATATACAGATTCTAGAGCTTTTGAAATTTTACTTTGATATGTAATTTGATTATCAGCGTATGTTCTAATGGAAACATGATGTTGCTGAACACCGAGCATAATCTGTAAGAAAGCTACAATGGTTGCATTTTAATTTAGTTCACCTCTTCTTTTCTATTGATGCAATTACAAGAAGAATGGTTGACTGTGGGGGTGGAGGGGCATTCTTCCCATATTTTAAGTTTTGCATTGAACTTATGGTACTGATAGAAATCCATTGATCTGCTTTACTTAAAAAATAAAGATTAATAGTAATTCTCCCTCCATATATAGGCCACGTGCTCTTAAGATCAACCTTAAAAAAATCCATTTGGAATAGTCTCTTATTTTCCTGTACTCATATTGATGCTTTTATCTGGAATTTAGTTTAATAGGATTTGCCAGTTCTGATGTTCAAACTAGCATTTCTTGACTGCAGCATCAAAAAGTATTCCCCACTCTGGTCTTTCTGCCCTTCTTTCAAAGTTTCTTCCATTGTATGAGCAAACTCTGAGTTTTAAAAGAAAAGTGGTGTGTACACTACCTTGCAGTGAGTCATGCCTTGTCACAACCATTTTGCTTTACAGTAGCAAGGTGGCTTTGGGGACTCGCCATACTAAAAACAAAGGCTGTATTCCATCTTTGTGGTATAGTAAATGCACATATTCTGTGTAGTCCTGTTTGTAAAATCTTTCATATCATCTCACCATCATGACAGCTGTCCCCAAATGTATTGTTTATACTCTGCAGGAATCAAAGGGGACATGGGGCTGCCTGGTTTTCCTGGGCCACCAGGTATGAAAGGTCATCAGGGTGATCAAGGACCCACTGGACCTCCTGGCTTAATGGGGCTACCTGGATTTCAAGGTGCAACAGGCATGGCGATTACTGGCCCAAAAGGGAATAGAGGCATTGCTGGTGCAGATGGAAGACCAGGTGTGTTGTTATAACTCCTTATTTATCTGAAAGGATATACTGATAACTGAAAGCTGAATTCAGCCTGTCCAAAACTCAAAATTGAAGGGGGTTCTTCCCCAGAGATCTTCATAATTAAACAGCTAGTTCCTTTACCAATTGATGCAATGTTATTGCAAACACCAGGATGGTCTATACAGTATGATGTAAACTGAAATAATGGTAAGTTTTTCAGTCCACCCAATTTGCTTTCTTCTACTGCAATCTGTAGGGCAGCTGAAATCCAGCTTCAAAGAAGTGAGATACCATGTGTTTTACTCCAAGCATAACTGCAACTGAAGGATATTAGAAAAAATGTAATGCTGTTGAGGATTGCAGTAACTCAGCTCAGATCTCAGATTAAATTAACAGGCTAGAGAAAAATGAGTTTTTTGTTTTTGTTTTT
>VXAA01002339.1:1088418-1101731 GCA_013399115.1 Anseranas semipalmata
TGTTGGCAGTGGTCTTTACATATTCTGTTTCTATACAGGTGCTCCTGGTTTTCAAGGTCTACCTGGTCTTCCTACTCCCAGTGTGAAAGGAAACAAAGGTGTTAGAGGGGCAGATGGCATACCAGGACCAACAGGCCCAACTGGCGACAGTGGTCCTCCAGGTCCAAAAGTCAGTGAAAATTAAAAGAATGCTAGTTGTTTCTTACTCAATTATTAATTTCAGTCTACCATGAAAATAACACCCAGAGGAAAACAAATAAATGTGTAATTGAGGAAAGATATTAAAATGGGTATGAAAAACAGTATTTCTAGACTTAAATGTACCAAAAAGAAATATTTCTAATATGTCATTTCCTTGGCCATTTTGTATTACAGAATAATATTAACAACAATATGACTATTTCTAACATGCTCACAATGGAGCAAATAATTTTAGTTGTAGCATATTCTGTGGACACAATGCTTTAAATATTCTGAACAAAAAGGAAATGTGCTTCATAGTGTGCATATGCTGCTTCCTGTTTATTATTGATGTTATATGATTTTCAGGGAATAGAAGGTCGACCAGGTTATCCTGGTGCTAGAGGGGACCCTGGCTTTCGTGGATTTCCAGGTGTAAAAGGTATTCATATATTTATTACATACACTTCTTCTATGTGCCAAATACAATAATTTATATGTTGTGATGTAATAATATGTGTAATAGTACCTACCAGGTCAGGTCCTAGAGACAAGGTTTTTCCATCAAGGGCAGGATGTAGGTCAGCTATAAATGAAAGCATTCACTAAGGGAGCATTTTCTCTGTGTTAGATGCTCTGAGTATGTCCAAACTGATGTTAAAGTGAGGAGGGGCTGGAACTTCTATTGTCCCCATTGCAGACAACTTCCAAACATATTTGTCCTTAGGGCTTTGCAGTGACTAATGATGTGTAAGGACATTGGGGACTGTGTTTGCTAATTAGAAATGCCACACCACTACTAGAAGATGTGATTTTTGGCAACCTCTTAGTTATAGAACTCAGTAGCATTTATTTTCTGCTTGCCAGAAGAATGATCCCAATTATGATTTTATTCACCAGTTTATCAGTAGACATACTGTAAAATTTATTGGCTTTATTTATTTCATATTCCTGAGGGTTAGCTGGATCATGAGCTAGCTAAAAATCCTTTTAATTGAGACTTTTCTTTAGTGATTTAAATCTGATATACGTCTGCATCGCTCCACTATGTTCATTTTCAATTACATAATTTAGCGGGATACAAAATTGTCATTACCTGTTTAACCCACTGCTTTGAGTTCCATGTGAATTGTGTATTTTAAATCTGTGGTTCTAATCTGAAAAGTCACCGTACAGATAGTAATTCTACTTTCTTAAGCAAAAAGCACTCATTTCTTCACATAGTCAAATCTCCTGACTTAATAAAAGTTCTTTTTTATTATTATTATTTATTTATATGTTTTTTTTATTTCCAGCAGAGCTGTGAGAGAATAACCTGGATGTACTCTCATATTTTACACTGTGAAAAGAATTGCTTATTAAGTTTCAAACCTTTGAAAAACTTTACAACCCTCTTAACAGTCATCAGCATAACTGACAGGAGGGTTTGAAGGGAGTTGAACTGCATTATAAGGAGATAAGCATGGAAACAAATTATTGGAAACTGACTGCACTTGGCCTATAAATTAAAGAGTTACAAAAGATATGTAGAAGTGCACACTCATATTTCAAATGAGTCTACTGACTGCAAGACTCTTAAATAAGGCTCTGAAAGTCTGACAGTTGTTTTGACATTTCAAACTGGAAAGACACATCTCCAATCTCCCTTTTTAGGAGAAAAGGGTAATCAAGGACCCCCTGGACCACGAGGTGCAGAAGGGCCAAGGGGACCAAAGGGCCAACGTGGTAACTGTTGTTACAACTTTTCTTATTCTAACACCAACTAACTTAGCTTGATTTTTTTTTTTATTATTGTTTTGTTTTGTTTTGCTTGTTTGTTTTTAATATAATGCAACCAGCTCTTCATTGTATTTTTGCTGCTAGGTCCACCTGGAGTCCCTGGGAGAATATTCTCTGTCCCAGGAAGCAAGGGACCTCCTGGACTGCCAGGAATCCCAGGAACACCAGGTGATCAAGGAATTCAAGGGATTTCTGGACTACAAGGTGGTTTATATTTTTATCTCTGTACATGTTTGTGTGTCTCGCTTGATGGAACACTGATTCGGCAGGAAAACATACTTCTGCATAGAAAATTGACATGTTTTTAAAAATACTTCTCAGTATTTAAAAATAGCTCTTGGTGCCTTGTCAACAACCTTGTATTTGTAACCCGTCCCATTCCATCTGCCCACCGTCCCTGCAGTCAGCAAGTGGGTAAATTGTTCCCTCAACATAAGGCTAAGCAAAATAGTAGTATAAAAAAATAAACTTTGGTCAAAACATTCATAATTTTCATGCAAGCAGAATCATCCTCAGAATGTTTCTCATCTCTGGGTGAAAATTACCATAGGTAACAGAAGTACTCTAGGTGTGCTACAGAGCAATTGTCTTTATCATAGTCTAGAGGTGGGAAGGGGAAGGGGAGAGACTGGCTACTTCTCCACTAGAAGTGAAGCTTGCCATGGCTGTGAGGAATGTGGGAACAAGAAGCAGGTAGGATGAGGTGGATGTGTACTGGTTGCTCAGCCACCCTTCTCACACCACAGCTTTCCACCCAAGGAGGGAGCCAGGGTCCTGGGCCTGCCAGAAGACATGCCCCACTCAGAAATGATGGAGTTCCCATAGGCATAACAAAGCAGGCACTAAAGAATTTTTCTTTTACATTTTCCTTAAATTTGTTTTACAAAGGAGCTGTGTTATTTATGGAATTATGAACAAAGATGATTATGGCCCGTTATTTTTTTTTTTTCAAATACTCCTATTATATAACACATGGAAAAAGAGAAAACTATTTGTTTTGATTTATGTAAACATTCTTTATGAGAATAATATTTTTCTGCAATACATTCAGTATTTCCTTGTCATGTTCCTGACATTAAATACGCTGACAGAAACACTATGGACAGTCTCAAAACTTATGAAATTCATGCTGGTGGTTTTTATTCTAACACAGCTACATGCACATAGGGATTTTAACTTTACTTATTAGCAGTATTTAATTAGTTATTAAAATCTAGAATAACTACTGCTACATTAATCTGTTTTTTCTTGATTGCAATTTAGGACCTAAAGGAGTGAAAGGTCTACCAGGAAGTTTTGGTCGTCCAGGTCAACCAGGACTGCCTGGTCCAAAAGGAGACAGGGGATTTCCAGGACAAAGAGGTACAGGAAAGCAGACATCACTGACTGCTACTACTGAATGTACAGATAAACTGTATTCCCAATTTCTGTAAAGCCTTCCTCTTGCATATATTGAGATACTGTAGCGTTTGCAGCAGCTTTAGGGCCATTAGCACATGTAAGCAGTTGCTTAGCTTTTAAGAGATGCATGTTCACAACTGAAATAATAATTTACAAAAGTGTGCCTTGACTGTGCTCCTCTGGTATTAATCATATTCACTTACCCACTTGAAAATCCATTCAAATCCCTAAGTATCTGTGTGCCTTTACATGACATCAAAATGGAACTGAATATTTTTAGTGAATCACCATAAAATGATTTTACTTTACAACTTTTTTAGTAAAAAATGGCCATGATTCTGTAAAATATCTCACTATTCCACAAAATGATGCAATGTAAAGCTACCTAAGCTAGGTCTTAAGGAAGTAATACATCTAGCAACAAATACTATCCATCTTCAATTTTCAAATTTTTGGTTTATTTTCAAGTTGTTCCACTAATTTAAGTAAAGCAGGAATTCAAACAAAATGACAATATTTGAAGTCACATTTTTCTTCCCTTCCACAGGACAACCTGGACTGATTGGCTTTCCTGGTCTACAGGGATTACCTGGATCACCAGGTACTATCATCACTGGTCCAACAAGAAGAGGTTTTATCTTTACCCGGCATAGTCAATCAACAAAGATTCCTTCATGTCCACCAGAGACATCACAGATCTATGTTGGCTATTCGCTGCTTTTTGTACAAGGAAATGAACGAGCGCATGGACAAGACCTTGGTACTGTATTAGTAAAATTTTCATATTGCCTTCTGTAGAGTGCAGTGATGCTAAGTTGTCTTGATGAAACCAAACTCACAGTGTGTCTGAGATGAACATTGGTTTCAAGCATCAGTCTACAGAGCGGTCTGCTGCTCTGAGTCAATTCAGTAATCATGGTTTGAAACACATCTTTCCTTCCTGCACTGCTATACTCCCTTTGCTCTCCCTACACATTTTTTTTCAGGAGGAATTCAGTTACTTACAGATAAATGTCTAGCATAACTGTCCACAACATCTGTGTAGGGATGATAGTAATATTACAGGATCTGGAAGAGAATCTTGTGTTTTGGAGGCCAAATTGGATGCTATAGGGTGTCAAAAATGTCACCCGAAGCTTGTGTTTAGGTAGCTGAATCCTTGCCAAGGACTGATATAATTCAATAGGATATTACTTTTAACAGATTTTGTTCTTAGCCCTTGTTTTTTATATACATATATAAATATGTGCTATAAGTATTCTGTTTTCATATAATTCCACTGTATAGATACTTTATAGTTATCAACTTTTTTAATTCTCACTGTAGGAGACTGGATCCCATCATGGGTCTCTTCTGTTTGCTGTGCTGAATATAATCTCCTGTTTGTTGCAAATTCTCCTTTTCTGTCTTTTAGGAACAGCTGGTAGCTGCTTGCAGAGATTTACCACCATGCCGTTCTTATTCTGTAACACCAATGATGTTTGTAGCTTTGCTTCTCGCAACGACTATTCATACTGGCTGTCAACTGCAACAGCAATGCCAGTAGACATGGCACCGATTTCTGGCAGAGCACTAGAGCCCCATATAAGCAGGTAAGAGTATAAGAATTTTAGTTCTTCTGGCCTGCAGCCACACAGAGAGTATAACTTGTTTTGAACAACAAATCTTAGAGCAAGACCTGCCCATCTCAGTAAGTACAAGCACTGTTTTCAAATGCCTGATTTCTGATTACTCACCTGAACATGTCACGTATTCAGTGATACCTTACAAAAAGTTAGATTAAAGTTAAGGTACCACCACAGGCTTAATTTGCATAGCTGACATGAGAAAAGGGCACACAGTCCTACTGATTGCAGTGATAGAGAGATACAGATTTTTTTTTAACTATTTTTATTTATATATTTAATATTTAATATATATATTAGAGGCAGGCCAAAATGATGTAACGACAGCTTCAATATTTGGAATACAGTACATATTAATTTCTGCTTCCAATTACACATAATATATTTACTGTAGTTGGTGAAGAACATTGTAAATTGGGGCTGAAGATTCTCTGCTATAAAACACCCTTGTGAAAATATGGCCCTTTTTAGGTGCATGAAGAGCCTCTTAAGGGGAAAAGCTCTGAAAGTACAAAAGACCAAGAGCAGCAAAATAAAAAAATGGGAAGGCAAGCTTTGCATTCTTCCTTCTAGCCTGCTGTATGCAGTTATTGCAATCTAGCAGCTCAGCTTCATAGTTTCTTCATTTAGGAAATAATGAGGACTACCTTTAATCTTAGCAAATAAAGGTTCAGAACTTTGATCTAAACCATAGCAACATAAGTAATGAACATGTGAAGAAGGTAAAATTTAGCTTGTTACTTTGGTAAAGGCAGTATTAGGAAGGTCAAATGTTCTGGGATTAATTCCCATCTTTCACCAGTTTTTGTTTAGTAGAGATTTCAAAGCAGGTATTGGTGTTGCCTTCAATTTACTTATCGCCTTATTAAACAGAGAATATGTGTGCGAGTTGTAACATCTGTAGTAAGCCCTGCCATTAGGTAGCTGGTATCCTAGCAGATGCAGTTTTTTTGTCTGCTTACATGTTTTTCCTCACCTCTGCACTGACTGCATGCGTGCTTCTCTTACAGATGCATTGTCTGTGAAGGACCTGCAATGGTAATAGCAGTTCACAGCCAAACAACTGTAGTTCCTGCTTGTCCAGAAGGCTGGATATCTCTCTGGAAGGGTTTTTCTTTTGTTATGGTAAGGATAAAAAGACTGAAAATAATGATTTTCTCTCCTCTCACTTTCAATGGCATTTTCATCTGCTCTTAGTGCACTTCTGTCTTAATTGTTAATCATTTTTGTTTGCCTAGAATTAGACAATAATTCTATTAACTCTTATGTAATGCCAGAAGCGTAGGAACAACAGTTCTGATCTGTCCTCAAAAATAGGTGGCAGAAGGAAAACGGGAGATGAATGGAAAACCACAGGATTTTAGTCTGACAAAAATAACTGCATACCCTTATTCTCATGCATTATGCTAAGCTCTAGGAAGTACAGAGTGGGGAGGGGGGTGATTAAATCAGTCCCGACCACAGATACACAGAAATGAGCTACCCACTGCTCTGCCCAGCAGTTCTTTTATACATCAGATCTTGGGAGTAAACTCCATAGAAAGCAAAAATCAAAACAAATTCAGTACACTCTCCATAGAGGACTGCCTCAGCAATTTTGATGCCATAATGAGATATGAGTGAAGAAAGTTCATAATTTGCTTGTAAGGTGAGAACTGAGTATAGGAATAAGGGTATACCTATACTAGAGGATGTGGCACTTCAGCTTTGTTATCCATGCCAGTGGCATGCCATAGGAATGCCAGCAAATGAGGGTAAAAGAACTAAAAACCCCTCTTGTAGGTCTGCATTTCTTTTGCATGATGGAAAGTCCTTTTAGGTCTAGTGCGAAATCTGTTGTCTCTCCTGGAATTTGGCCCTGAGTAATAATAAACATCTTGGAAAAGAAAGAGATTTTTTTGCAGCATCTAGCTAAAATCATTGCCTTTTCAAACATCAGCAAATTTAAATAGTATTTTTCTAGCGAATTTTCTGACATCATAAATTATTTTAGAGCTATTTCTACAAGCATTTACCAACATCACAGAAGGAAAATGCATTCTTTGCTGTTTGCGTTTGGAGAAGCAATCAATGCAACAAAAATATGAACACGTACATGTGCACACATACATACACAAATTATGGGATTTAGCTTATTTGGAATTCAGTTACTGTATCCCTCAAATGGACAGAAGCCAGCTACTTTCTAGCCTTTGTACTGGTTATGTTTTCATGCCTTTTCATAGAGCAGAAAAAGGCCTTTGCAAGAATTTAAAAGTAGCATAACTGTGTTTGAATTTTCATAAGGCTTCTGTGCTTCATTAGAAGTCTGATTAAAACTAATCTGTGCTGATTTTTGTTTTGTCCAAGATACAGCACAAAAATATGGTGTGTTTTAGAGATTTTTTTTTGCCTGCAGTTTACTAAACGCTGATGTACAAGTTCTCATAAAAAATGTATTGGTGGTTACAGTATACAAGTGCTGGCTCAGAAGCTTCTGGCCAAGCGTTGGCATCTCCTGGATCTTGTTTGGAAGAATTTCGAGCCATCCCGTTCATAGAATGCCATGGCAGGGGCACGTGCAACTACTATGCAAACTCCTACAGCTTCTGGTTGGCATCACTAAATCCAAGAAGAATGTTCAGGTAAACTGTACTTTCCCAGCAGCCCCACCCCATTTCCTGCATCCATGCACATTGCATCCATGCTGCAGATTACTGAGAAGCCACTAACTGCCTGCATAGCACGCGGGGGCTTCCCTAGTAATTCCCATCAGATTAGATGTCCCTCTTTGTCAGGTTTATGGTCATTCTGTAGCACAAAGAGACCTTAAGTGAGCCAAGGATTTAAATGTCGGTGTCAGTAATTCCACATCCAAAGTTTCATCACCTCTCCCTATTTTTTAACAAAAAAGTAAATGTTTGTTTTCTTTCTTTTAGGAAACCTCTGCCACAGACATTCAAAGCAGGAGAGCTAGAAAACATCATCAGCCGTTGTCAGGTCTGCATGAAGAGACCAGTCTAAACAGAGGCCACTCTTGATGGAACATGAAACTCTGCTTTTATTACAAAGAATTGCCTAACTTTGAAGAGCTATAATTTATTAAAAGTCCAACTGCATCTGGAAAGAAAATTTTAAATTGCCAGTGCAGCACTGTGGTGAGGTAGGGCAACAGTTTGACTTTTGTCTTTGGCAAATGACAAAGCACTTTGTTGAAGTAAGCTTGTAATGGCAGTCTGCAGGGTCTTCTCCAGAACTGTGTCATCTCTATGCTGCATCTTCATGATAAAATCTGTGGCATTGGCAGATCTTTAATGAAGGACATTAATGCTGTCTTGTGTCATGTGCTTTTCAAACAGCAAGACGAAATGCTCTAATGTCAGCTTACAGATGTTCAGTGTTCAAAGTAGGTATAATTTAAGATAAAAATCTGGCACTTACGAGAGAGAGTTCAAAAGGAAATATTTTCAGTGCACTTTTAAATACATATTGATTAATTTAGGGTTGTTCTGGTTTGGTTTTCTTGTCTAATAAACACGTATTTCCCCACTTAGCTCACCCTTCCTTGGGCTGGGAAACAGGAATACAGACTTCTTTGCAATAACAAAGGTTTTTGACTAGCCAGAAAGGTGCACTGGGTAGACACTACAGTGCTGACATGCACTAACTCTGTTCTCCAGAGTGACTTTGGCTAAGCTCTGACTAATTGTAAGTGTAGAAAAATCTTTAGATTCCATGCTTTTGACACCGATTATGAGATCTTCTGAAGTCTTCAGAAGTTGACAGTATTGGGCCTTTATTATGATCCTGTGTTTTTGTCTCTACTGAAGAACAACTATTTAACATATCATCATTTAAGAAATTGATGGAATTTACAATTACTGTATGGTTAAAGAGCTCCCATGGCATTATCAGGTAATCACACAGCTTCCAGGAGGTAATTCATATTTCTTTTTTTTAAATATTCCATTTAAATATTTATCACAAATGATATTCCATTTTTAAATATGTATCACAAACATTTCTTCAAATTTCATTTATTCCATCCAGTTAAATTCATGCATCCAAAACTGAAATAAGACTGATATTTAAATTGTACCACTGAGCACTGACTTAACAAGAGAATCCAACTGTAAATGAACGTAAATACTTGAAAAGCACTTTCATTTACACATATAACTTATGTGAAATTGTAGCTCTGACTTTTTTTTTAAATATTTGTAACATTGCACTTGCAAGGCTATTTAAAATGGTAACGTTAACATTTAAGATGTTAATATTTTTAATACTTGCACAATTTATTAGAATTCCAGTATTTAGTGTTATAGAAGAGCCTAATTCATTCGAAGAGTTCTGTAAATGTATCATTTTAAACGTAGGGTCTAGCAATTCATTGAAATAACCAAGATTTCTCATTTAGATCTTTTTTTAAGCCAGTGAAATTTTATATCGTTTCTGTTAAAATACTTGCATTATGTTTGTCTGTTTGAATTTTCAGTGTTAACCTAACTAGGAAATGGTTTCATCTGCATTTCATGTCAGTATTTTCTGATGGAGGTAACTCAAAGATACCATGTACATGAACTGAATGAATATTTTAAAAGTATTGTTAGCTTGAACAGTTACAGTACTTGTGTTTGCAAGGTATAATTGTGAATTTGCAGGTGTTTATGAAGAATCTCTATACAGATGCACTACTGATAAGAAGGTATTAGTGTCAAGTTAATATTCAGTCTTCCGTTTAAACAAGGTTTGGGGACAGAGGTTTTTTCATTTAGACAATCACTTGTTAGATTTTTCCATAAGTTCTGAAGTTTCTTTAAGTACTCAAAGATAAAATCTATACATGTTGCTTGTTAGGATTTTTTTTTTTTCATTAAGGCTCACTGCAGTGACACGAAGGCATTGTATACCGTATACAATTAATGACTGTGGAGACACTCTTGTAAAACTTACTAGCAAAATGCAGAATGTAAGTAAGTACCTGACATTGAAGTGTACTGGAAATGTTTAGTAGCGGATAATGTGTAAGGAGAAGGGAATGGATTGTGGTTTTAAAGTCAAAGGTAAGTTACAAAGAGCCATGTCTCATAGTATAGCACATAATCATAGACTCATAGAATGGTTTGTGTTGGAAGGGACCTTAAAGATGATCTTGTTCCAATCCCCCTGCCATGAGCAGGGACACCTTCCACTAGACCAGGTTTCTCAAAGCCCCATCCAACCTGGCCTTGAACATTTCCAGGGAGGGGCCATCCATAATTTCTCTAGGCAACCTGGTCCATGCCTCACCACCCTCATAGTGAAGAATTTCTTCCTAACACCTAATCTAATTTTGCCTTCTTTTAGATTAAAACCATTAACCCTTGTCCTATCACTACACTCCCTGATAAAGACTCCCTCCCCATCTTTCCTGTAGGCCCCCTTTAAGTACTGGAATGTCACTATGAGGTTTCCCAGGAGCCTTCTCTTCTCCTTTGCTAAACAACCCCAAATCTCTCAGCCTGACTTTGCAGCAGAGGTGCTCTAGCCCTCTGCATTTTTGTGGCCCTCCTCTGGACCCGCTCAGACAGGTCCCTGTCTTTCTTATGCTGGGGGTCCCAGAACTGAACACGGTGCTCCAGGTAACTGGAAGTTATGTCTTGTTCCCAGTTTTGGATTCTGCTGCTCACTTATCATGTGGCCTTCAACAAGTTACTAAAGAAAAATTTTCATAAACAGCTTTAGATTTATAGTGCTCAAATTTGGGCTTTCTTTCAAAAGCATGAAACACTCATAACTGCATGGACACATATCAATCCCAGCATAATATGAGCTGGACACTGAAAATCAAAGAAAAACTTGAAATAAGTTTATCTTAATTTCTCTCTGCAGATGCAGATCGTTTTACTTCCCTATTGCTAATGATTGTTGTGAGGATTACTTAACTCATGTCTGTAAATAATTTGAGAGCCTTAACCAGAAAGCACTGAAGAAGTGGAAAATGTTAATATATTGTACTGAAAGAATGGAAGCATGAGAAATCAGAAATAATGAAAAAAAAAATAGAAAAAAAAAAAAGAGGAAAAGAAACCTGCTAAATACAACCAAATAAAAATATTTTGACTAATCAAAAGACCTATTTCACTTGTGTTTTCTTGTGTTTTTTTTTTTTTTTTTTNTTTTTTTTTTTTAATTCTTCTCAGTGCTAATGATCTTTTCCACTACCTATGCCTAACATTAAATATATTAATAATGTCATCTGATTAAAAGACAGTAGGTGGAGTTTGCCCTCAGGAAGACCACCTCTCTCTGTCCTATGTAGACTACACTAGAAGTCTAGCACTTCAGTGTAGATACACAAGCTGTATTCCTGCATGCCCAACCTTTCCTCTTAGGCCTAGTTCTACACAGGATACTGTGACGGGCTGGTGACAGGCAGTGGTTTTGATCTGGAACAACTGAGCTATGTTCTTCTACTGCTCACATTCCTATTTTCTAATGGATTCATACTCATGAAGCACAGAATGTGGGTGGCAAGTTGATGTTGACAAAAATAGTACAGGAGAAAGGGCTGTGAGGACATTGAGGAAAAGCTAGAAAGATGAAGAAGGCTGGCTGACAGGGCCCTGGGCACACCTCCACTGCTTGCCTGTGCCCAGGGCGTGCAGGTCCAGGTGCTGCATCCAAGCTCCAGCCCAAGGCCCCTGGGCCTAGCCCGAGCTCTCCTTTAGGTAGACACATGGGGAATCATGGGTGAGGGACTACATTTCTAGTGTGCTTGAAGACTTTGTCTAAAAAAATAAATAATTATTTATTATATGTCCTTATTTAAAGTTTGTACATGTTATGGAGACTGGAAAAGTGGTAAAAGCGAGGACTCTCACCAACAGACTGATGGGGATTGCCTGGTAAGCTGTGCTCAGGCCAACAATTTGTGTTTCAAGGAGGCCGAATGCAAGATCACATATCTGGAGACACAACATGTACAATTTTCAATTTTATACCGCTTTTATTTTTATCTAGTAAAAGATCATATTTCAGATCACTTGCCTATGTGAAACAGTGCTTTTGACATTTGTAAGAACCCAATTAGCAAGTTGCAGACCATGGATCAATATACATTTCAATACTTCTGCCATTGCTGCTCCTTTTGACCTCTAAAATATAATTGTGACCATTAGTCAAAATACAGTGAAAAGCACAAGCTTTTTTCTCTCTTGTTTAAAAAAATTATCTGCTACGTATAATAGCATTTTTCATTTTATTTTTCTGTATGAATTTAGAAAATTGACGGTTACCAACACCACAAAGAAAGAGCTGGTCTTAGGCAGCCTCTGTTGACTGAGAGCCAGTTTCAGGAAGGAGCACCTACTGAGACCCTCGAACTGCTGCTACACAGACCTGGTGAGGGGAGGGTGCTGTGCTGCTCCCAGCTGGCGTGCAAGCTGGGTTTAAGCGCGATGGGAAAGGGATAGTGTGCTTTCTGCACTAGGATTCCATCCACCGTGGTTGCTGACAAGTTTTACATCGCACTAATTACACAGAATCACAGAACACCCTTTGTGGAGCTTAACCAGGGGCTGGACTTGTTGGAGTGTGCAGCTACTTTTTAACGGTAGCCAGAAAATGTGCCCTGAAGTGGCTGGCCGTGTGCCCTGGCGGGTGAGGGTGGTGTGCCAGGTACATTACGCTCTGAGCCACATTTTCCACCACTTAACACATAATTAGAACCTCGTGGCACCAGATTACAACAGTACGTTAATCGACCATAGCGTAAAGCTCTGAGCAGGCCCCAAGCGCCCCACGTGACCAACTCCTCTCCCTGAGGCCGCGACACATCAGGTGACCTGGCGCGGCCGCCTCCCAGCGCGCCTGCGCGCCGCCTGCCTTCCCTCACTAAAAATGGATGCCCTGCGGCTGTTGCGCACGTGAGGCCGCAGCGGGAACCGCTTCCGCCCTCTTTCGGTCACATGACGCGCGGTCGCCTGGCCCGGCATCCCTTACGGTAGCCCGATGGGGGCAATCCGCCTGTTTTTTGCGTCTCACCTGAAGGTTGGGGTGAGGGCGCGCCGCGCCGCTTAACGCCCCCCGCCCGCGACAGGCAGCGCCCGGAGCGCGGAGCGGCGGCGGCTCGGCCGGGGCGGGACGGGACGGGACGGGACGGGACGGNGTTTCGCGTCCGTGCCGTGCCCGTGCCGTGCCCGTGCCGAGGAGCGGCGGCAGGGCGCTAAGAGGTCGGCCCGCAGCTGCGCGACGCCGAGCCCCTCCCGGGCCCCGGCCCGTTCCCGCAGCGCTGCGGCGGAGCCCGGCGGGGCCCGGACGTTTCCTTCGCGCTCGCCCCGCTCTTCCCCTTTTCCTCGTCAGAGG
>VXAA01002339.1:1101773-1127420 GCA_013399115.1 Anseranas semipalmata
GCGGCTTGCGTGCGCCCCAACAAGCCGCTTGAAAGCAGCCCCATCGGGCAGGAGCGGCGATGCAGCGGGAGCAGCTACCGCCGGTTCCGTGTGGGCGGTCGGACCTGCTCGGGCCCCAGGGCCGGCACAGCCGTCCTGTCACCGGTCCCCTTCTCGCACGTCTCGGGTTAACTCGGCCCGACCGCCGCCAGAAGGGCCCGTGTCCGGTTATTGCCGGGGTGCCGGCCGACAGCCGCCCTGCGGCTCCGTCCCGCCTCTGCTGTCAGCTCCGGGCTGGGGAGGACCTGTTCTCTCCTCCCCTACCCGCTCTACGTTTCCTCCTTGCTTTTTCGTTAGGTGCTACTGAAACTCGTTTGCGCTTTAGCTGCTATCTGTCTTTTACATATCCTGTATTCACATTGTGTTTGATTCAGTCATATTTTTATTATCTCATCGTTCTTAGACGTTTTTCTATTCTCATGCCTCTTTAGAGATACTTAATTCTATAAATATCAATTTTAACAGTCTCTTTCTTTGTGTTTTATTATTACTGTCTTCTGAAAAATGCTCTGTCTAATGAGAATATTAGAGAAAACAACATGACTTTGATTTATATTCCCTTTAAACAGCTGGGTTTTTGTTAACAAGCCCCACTTAAGTATCTTAAGTTTTTTGTTGCTGAAATTTCTTGTTTTGCCGTTCCCTTGTAAGAAGGGTTAAAAATTGAAATCAGTGTGACAGGAAGAAAACAAACAAAACAATTTTCAGTGGCGAGAAGTAGATGAGAGAGGCAAGAGTAGGAAGACATTGAGTTATTGGATCTTGGTCGTTGGCAAGTACCAAGTACAGCTAAACCCACACAGTAATATTTAATTTATAAATAAATTATAGAATGACTGTTCTATTACTGTCTTTTTGTGTGTGTTGCTTTATCTTACAGCTGGAAAGCAGTTGCCATGCTGACTTATGTACAAAAGCAATGCCAAACTTTAGGGAAGTGGTGTACAATAAACAGTGCTGCAGTGTAGCAATACTTGAGTGCAAACATTAGAGCTCTGCAGGTATTTCAGAATAAGAAAGCAAACAAGCTGTGTAACACCTTTCGTCAAGTCTTGTGAGTGGTAACTATTTTATATGCTCCTGCAAGTAGACATTCTGGGTACTTTAAGGTCTTCTTAAAATTCATTCCTGATATTGACATTATGATTTATTTATTTTCTTACTACTGTTGGTCTGGAAATGCTTTATTGATCATACACCCTGTTTGGAAAGGAAAGGCATCTTTTGGAAAGTGGAAGTGCCGGAAGACTGGACTTTTTTCATGTCACTGGCTGATCTGGCCGATGTCTCACAAGAGAGACAGATGTAGCTTGCAAGACCAAAGGGCAGGAACAAAGAAAAATGTGAAATCTAAGAATTATGAAGCGACAGAGCTGCTTATGCACCTCTTGAGCTCCTATAAACAACATACATGTGTTTTGAAGTGTTTATTTCTACTGAAAAGGGTTGTTCAAATTCCTTTCATTTGATGCACACAAACAGATTTAATCCATCTGTATTAATTCTTACTGTGCATAATTTCAGGTATTTTCTTAATGGATTTTTTTTTTTTTTTTAAGTTTACATAGAATGGAGGCCTTCTCCCTGACCCCCAGTTCTCTTAGCGTGCTGGAGTGTGTGAGGCTTTTGGATGAATGAGATGATTTCATTTGATCTGTGGTGATTGGAAGTCTTGAAAATAGCACTGAGGATCCCAGGATGGATTGCCAAGTGGATCACATTTTTAATATACTGAATGTGTGCATTTAATACAGTCTTACATAGACCATATCCTTCTGTGTGCTTATTTCTGTTGTCTGAAGATTACTATTAGTTTGAGGTTTTATTGATAGATGGGGAAAGTATTTTTTCTGTGTGCTATGGTCAAGCATTAGTCTAGTTATAATTACGTGGCAACAAATATCCACGAAACTCTGAAGTACTGGAGGTACTCTGTTCATTTTGTTCCCAGGAAGGTTGATGGGGTAAGGATAGCTGGCTTGGTTTGGTTCAGTAGGAAACAGACTGCATTTATTTAAAAACATGCAAAATCCGGCCCCGTATGTCACGATTGCAACCTTAACATTGACACCAAAAGATGGGGTCACGGAGGCTGAATGTCCTTGGGTGGGTCCCAAGGGCAGATGCTCTCTGGTGACGCCCTGAGGGAAGAACCTAGGATTTGTGTTTATGTACTAAGGGGCAGATGAAGTTAGTTTGCTCATGGTGGCATGCTAACGAAGGTACGTGGTTTACAACCAGGAGGTGCTTTGCGTGGTCTCATGCTGGATGGTGGGTGGACAACTTGTGTTCTGCCTCGCCTGCCGCGTAGATGGTCTGCACTGAAACGTTTTGTTGGCAAAGTTCTGTGTGCTCAGCTTATTAAAGCACATGCACAGCAACAGACAGAGCCTTGTTGCCAAAAATAGTAAAAGAATGTAGTTGCAGTTATAGTGGCAAAAAAATGCCCTTTTGCCAGGATAGATTGGTTCATTTAGGGAACTACTTTAAGCAGTACCAGTAAAAGATTTCTTGCTAGAGTAAGCTGTTTCCCATAGACGGATTTCCCATGATAACTGTATTTACATATTGTATATGTAAATATACAAATATGTGCATATATGTATAGAAATACTTATTTCTCTTAACCCTGACAGTAAAAAATAACTGTTATCTCAGTGTGAGCTATTGCCACGGCCCCCCATCCATTGCCTGGATGAAAAGTTTCTCACTGCTGAGTGTGCCTTGCCGCTCAGTTTCTGCTGGGAGCCGCTTTCCAGCCTCTCTCTAACTGCAGCTCCAGCATTTCTTTTTTCCTAACCCAAGCCATAACTATAACCTCTGTCTGAGCCACTGGCAAGGTCCACCAACCATTGCCCCAAAGACAAACTTCTCTCAGCTATTCGAGTTCTTTTTCTAGCCCATAGTTTCCATCAGCGGCCCCTTTCCAGTTTCTCTTCAAGTGTAGCTCGAGGATTTTTTTTTCCTCTTGATCTTAAGCTGAATGTCCCTGCACCTCAAAAAAAAATTTCTTGGTCTGTCTTGGTGTCTTCAGTACGGATCTCCAGTGATTTCCCTATTAATAAGTTTATCACAGCCCAGTTTCTAGGAAATTTCTTCACTGCTTCGTATGAAATCCCTTCACTTTCTAAGAAAATGTATGCATAAATAAAAGTATTGGTAAACCCTTCTAAGATTATCCAAACTCTTGTTCTCTGCCTGCCTATCTTGTATCTGTTCTGCAAAAGCAAGATTTTCACTTACAGAAAATTCAGAAATGAAACATTTATAGACTTGCTTGTGATTGGTAGTCGGTTATGAACGTACTTGGTTTTCAAGCTGATTTGGCAGGTTGTTGATAGGAAACTTTGTCGTTGTAAGATTGAGATCTGGATGAGTGATAGTAAACAAGGCTGCTGCAAAGGCCTCTCTTTTGTTCCCCTGCTTCAACATGCAGTTTTGTAAGGCTTTATCCACTTGCTCAAATACTGGTACACTGGATCTCTGTAAATACAGACTGATGATTTGATTTCTTACCAATCCTGAAGATCTTACTGATGTTTCTTTTCTTTTTCTGCCAGCCAGTGCAGGAATAGCAATTTAAAACAAACAAACAAAAAACTAAAAATTCTGCACATGGTGTACAACTCAATTTGAGGACGCCCTGTGCAGCTTTGAGTGCATACAGCATCGCTTTGTTCTTCTCTCATTGCCCTCTACTCTCAGCCCCTTGTGATTGAACTTCCTACAAATATTATCATATAGCTTGTTTCTCTAACTAAGTCTGCCCAGGATCTTCTAACGTTTGCCTAGTAATCATAGCAAAGAGTTTCCTTTAGTTGCTTTCTGTTGGTTTCCTATATTGCTGTTAGAGCTGTTGGTTTTCTTTTGCCAGAATGAGTGGGGCTGCATTCCCATCACCAGCTGCCGAGATGGCAGAAATTAATCGCCTTCAGTATGAAATGGAATACACCGAAGGAATCAGTCAGCGCATGAGGGTCCCAGAAAAACTCAAAGTAGCTCCTCAAAATGCTGACCTTGAGAAGGGCATCCCAGAAGGATTTCCAAATGCCAGTGTAACTATGCAGGTTCCAGAGCGGATTGTAGTGGCAGGTATGTCTGTGTCTCAATATAAGTAAAATAGGCAGAAATTTAAATTAATTAAATTAATTAAATTAATTCCCCAGATTTCTCAGAGGACAAAAATATATATTCATATGTATTTTTATAAAGAAAAACCTGTGAAATGCTTTAATGCTTTCCAATTTTCAAACAGTTGTTGCTTCCGAAGTCAAAGTTGATGAGCATCTCAAACTATGAAGATGCTTCATTTGGTGTAATGTTTTGGTGTAATGTAGTGGAGACAGTTAATGAATGACTTATGAACAGAAAGTTGAATTGCTGACTTTTCATCTTACTAAACCATTTCTGGATTATGAGCAAGAAAATTTAATGGTTACTGACTTACACCCATATATTTTTTTTTAATTATTAAGCTAAAAATAACTGTAACAAGTTTTGGGGATATACTGTGTATTAGACACTTGTCATTCAAAATGTTTTTGATTATAACCAGAACGCACATTATGTTAATGACCTGTTTATTATTGGGTGGACTCTTATCAATAGTTCTCTAGTATTTATGGTTGTGGGCTTTACAGTGAGAGACCTGGAACTGCTGAAGGCCTTACAATTTGCAAAATGTGTGAAGTGTATATTTCATGCTTTGAAAGAGGGAAATCTTCAAATCACCAGTTACCATATTTCTAAACAAATACAGCTTTAACAGGCCTGGAGATTAAAAGTGCCCTCACTTTCATAACAGCTGATGTTGCTCAGGATTACTTCGGACCATTGTTCTCAGAGAAACTGCTCAAACACGTGTCAGTTAATGTGCTAGTTAGAGAGCTTTAAACATATTTTTTAACATACAAGCCTGTTAAAAAGAGATATACTTCATTATGTGGCATAGTCAGGGAAAATTAGCCCTCAGGCCACAGAACAGCTTGCTTTCTGTTGACAACTGATGTTCTTACAGGTAACAGTGAAGACATTCCACTTTCCAGACCACCAGACCTTGACCTTCTTCAGTCTACTCCATTCAAACCACTGGCATTGAAAACTCCTCCCCGTGTTATTTCTCTTAGTGATCGACCACTAGATTTTTTGGACCTAGAAAAACCTCCACAGCAGACACCTCAAAATGAAGAGGCTAGTACTTACTTTACTTTTTCCCTGTTTGAGAAACTTTCTTCTAAAGTGAAGTGAAATAATCAGCGATTTCTCCATGGTAGTGCAGATCTATTTGGTACAAACATAAGCTGGGAAAATATAAAATATTTTTATAAGCACTGCAGTTATTCTAACTGTGACTTTTAAGTTCCATATTTCACTGACAGATGACTAGGGATTGGCATGCTCAGTAAGCTTACACAGTACTTACAAATTGAAGTCATAATTAGAACTACTCACAATACTGTTAACAAAAAAACCTTTTGATTAAAGAGAAAGCTACAAGAGTTTTTTAATTTGCAGGTTATTAGAAACACACTGAGCTTCTTTTGACTTGTATCATTAAGCTCTGGAATTCATTGGCAGCTGATAGCACATAGAATTAGTGAGTTTTAACAAAACTGAAAAAATATTTCAAAGAATTGTATGGCATTGGCATCCAGGTGGATGACATGTAATTGACATCTTACAAATTGAAAAATATTTATGAAGTTACATATTCTATAGACTTGTAAAAACAAAGTAGAAGTGTATTTGCTTCTGGTGAAAGGAAGTAATATTAAGTGTAACAGATTGCTTTCTTACATATTCAAAATTCTGTTTGCTCATACTTGTGGTATTGAGTCATATGGATAGATAACGACAGGATGGCAACAAGTTTGGAACTTGGTTTTTATATGTACCAGCATCAGATCCTCTCATTTGATGTCTTCCTCCTAATCTCTGGGAAGCCCATGAAAATATGCCTTTGTATCTGAGGACAGATCTAACTTAAATCTCCAGTGCTAAGTTATCACGTCTGTACTGGAATTCCCTGTCTTTTATCTCCCTCCTCCTCCCCTCGTACACAGGTTCGCTCAGTGGGAAGACTGAAGAGAGAACGTTCCATGAGTGAAAACGCCACTCGACAGAACGGCCAGCTGGCCCGGAATGATTCCGTGTGAGTAGAGCAATGGTGTGGCAGGGATGCAACTGCAGCTTTGTTACATATTTCTTTTGTGCCTTATTTCCTCATGATTGCTCTCCTAAATAGTATTTTTTATGTTGCAGCAAGTACGTAATTTTTAACACTAAAAGGCTGGCATTTGTCTTAATTTCTATGTGTTTTGTTCAGTGAGGTGATGCATTTGTGAAGTATTTTCTTAGAGTGTGTGGGTGGGAGTGTTTGTGGGCTCACCATTGTTTCACCAATTATCATGAATTGTTACTTTAAGAGATTTTTTTTCCACTTTATGAGGTGGTGTATTTTTTTTTTCCTGAATTTTCAGGTTATTTGCTCAAAGAAATTGAGTTCTTTGTGCATTAAAATGTTCCCAGTTCTCACTGATATTACATAATGGTTTTAATCCACGGACAAAGGAATATGGGTATTTCTCATCAATATTACAAAAAGTCATTTTTCTTTGGTGTCTATATACTTAATGCATTGGAATCTGTGAGTATGTATCATAATCTTTTAAGACCAAAATGGCAAGTAGCATTTAAAATTGGAAACTTCATCTACTGATACCATCAGAAGTAGCAATTCTTATGGTGCTTTCTGAAGACATACGTGTGTGTATATTCTGATATGATAGTCATTTGATTAATCGTATATTCTGAGTGATCCTTCCACCTGGCAATAATTGTTTTCGTAATGTAACACTTAAACTTCATGTATGTGTATGTATTGATCAAAACAGTTCCTAATGCAGCTACCATAAGGAATACTTTCCCTTGTTGAAATGAAAGGATCTGAGATGTGACACCAAACAATGGGATTCATCAATGTTGGATGAATGTAGACTGTGTAACACATTATTGCTAAATCACCCAAAATTTAATTTTCAGTAAATAGAGGGAAATAAGCTCATGACCTACTTAGTGTCTATTTATTTTTAGTGTAAAATAGATCAAGTGAATTATGTCCTAGAAATGCCTGTTTTCTTCTATTTACAGCAGTGGTACTAGGAAGTACTGTAGGTACTACTTATCTATCTGCCTGTGAGTTAGTTTGTCTAAAACTGGTGAAATGTATTCTGATGCCTGTTTCAGAAGTTATAATTTTCTTTTTCTTCCTCCAGATCTTTATGGAAATATTGTTGCATATCTTCCATTTCTTAATCAGGCTTTTGGTTCATACAAGTTTATAGATTGCGCATATCTAGGTACTCAAGTCTACTGCATTATATGTTCACTGAACTGGCAAAATCAAATTCACATCCATAACCTCCTTGATCATCTGAGTCTCCAGATGTTATAGCAGAATACTAAGTGCCCATATTTGCTTTGTTATTGGTCATCCAGTTAAAATATGTTGGAGTGGATGTGCTAGAATTACGCTGTGGGAATGGCCTTCAAATGCCTGTTTGATAGTTTGCACACGATGCAGGCAGGAATAGATGGTCTTTGTGTGGTGGAAGATGCTTGTGAAAAAGTTTACCACTTTGATGTTATCAGCTTTGCTTTTTCAGTCTTTGATATGTTGCTTTTAAAGGAAAAACAGATGGCGTATTAATTGTTGCAATTTCTTGAAATCACTTTATCCTTCCTCCCCGTGTTAGTTTGCTCTTCTGAAAGTCATGGGCTGTGATCTGAAGAACTGGCAAGATCAGCTCTGACTATGCAGTCACTGTGGGATTTCTCACGTTTGGATTTCTTGAATCCAAAAGTTCTCTAAATCTGTAAAACTCACCTGTGTGCTTTGCTATATATAGAATTACTGTTTTAAAACTGTCTAAATACTATTTGCTGTCATAATTACTTTATCTATTAGCAATGCAATACAAACCTGGAATCCTATAAATATAAAAATGATGTGATCAGTGAACTAAGTAACTGCTAGTTTGCTTGACTCAGTTAATCGTGTACAAAAGCCAGGAAATTCTGACACATCTGGAGATGAGTTTTCCCTCTCTTGATGCCCATGCTAGTGCCTGCATAATGTCTGTCAAATCTAAGTTCTGATACTAAGCATTTCCAGTCTTCTAGGAAAATTATATAAACTTTAGATTGATCCAGAATCTCTTGTATTTTATTTGTACGAAGAGTAACAACTAACTAATATTGAGCCTGCTGTATCCATGCTCTCTACTGACAACGTGGAAGAACCTGTATTTCTTCACTGCAGAGTTGCACGCTTGCTGGCCTGCAGATAATGTATTTTTTAGTGGAACTTTGTCCCCTGTCCCCGCAAGCACTTGTTTTCTTATGACAAAGGTTATGTTGTGCCTAGTGTGTAGATCATCTGCTCTGAAATCATTGAGATTCCTAGAAATTGCTTCTTTTTCTGTCGTCATTGCCTCTTTTGACTCAGTGTGATCCAGAAAAAGAAATCACTTTGAACATGTTGTGGCATTCTCAGTGACGCTGAGTCTGGCATTTCTCCCTCATCTGGATTGTGTCAATCTCCAGGTGGAGAACGTAACTGTGAACCTGGCTAATGCTCAGGAGAACATTCTGTGAATGTATATTATGAAAATACAATGTTCAAGGTGAAACTTGGTTTTCCTGTGTTTGTGTGAGCCATACAAGTCTTTCGTACTTGGTGAGAAAGGTATCTCTTGACTCTTGTTTCCTCACAATTTAGGCCCACAGGACATGTTCTGCAAAGTGGAAAATAAATAAATAAAATTGCAAGCTTCATGGAAATAAAATTAGTAGTGGTGATTTTATAAACAAAACTAATGACATAGTATTCTGTTTTCACTGTGGTAGCCATTTGGAGAAGCTGCCCATGTGGAAGTGTTATTATGTAGTTCAAAACAGACAATACAAGCAAAGAAACTTGTTTGATGTAAATTATGCTACCTCAGATGGTACCGATTATCGCCTAGCTTGTAGACTGCTATTTCTTCTAGAGGTTCCTGGTAAATGTGATGCATTTATTCTGACCTGAATTCTCTCGTTGATGAATTACATCATTTAAATAGAGAAATTATACTGCAAATGTATTCTTTGCACTGCAGAAAACTTAAGCGTGCACCTATTATATCTCATTCATATATTTCTTTTTCTGACGCCCTAAAATAATATCTTTTTCACTGTTGTACAAATACGCAAGAAACCAGCTGTTCCTGAAGTTCTTATTTCCAGTGGTGTTGGCTGAAAGCATCATCTTTGTTCTAATTATTGTAATGGTACAATGCCGCATCATCAAAACTAGCTTGACTTTTATGTTCATGTCATGTCTAGGTAGCTTATTTCTGCAATAACAAATGCTATGGTACTCTAATTTGAGAAAGATTCTCTCTTTATTTCCATGCTTCTTTGAGTCTGATTCACAGCTTTATAGGAAAAACAGTCCACATTTTACAGCCAATTTCAAATTACTTCACATATTTAATTCCTATCAAAAACAAAAAAAAGTTGCTTTTTTAATGCTTGTTTCTCTTACCTCCTTGATTCAAATTCCTGATAGATAAGATGCTGTGGTGAGGATCCCATTGAAAAGGCACATGGAATACTGTCATTTGAAACCTTTGTTATCTAAATAAGAGTATAAAACTCAAGTTTTAGTCTAGGACACTGTTGTCCTCAAATAAAATGTTCAGATGCACTGTGCAAAATTCCAGTGCCTGACCTACAAAAGTGCAAAATTAAATGTTCTGAACAGCTTGTCAGATTGAAGCAAAGGAGTTGGCTGGGCTCCTTATCACTGCGTTCTCCACATGGTACAGGTAGTTTCTTTTCTGTTGTTTTTTTTCTTCTTGTCATCCATTTACATGCAGAGACTCTTCCAATAATTTGTTGGAAGTTGGGCTTTATTAAAGATAGTAATTCTCAAATGCTTTAAAAAAAAAAAAAAACTGAGACTAACAAGTAGGCACCTGCTTGCACAATAACTATCTACATGTGTAGCAATAATAACAGCTCTCTAAATTTTATTCCCTCTATTTATAAAGGATGCTCACTTAAGAGATTACAATTATTATTCAAGGTGGCACAGATCAGATACTGTCCCAAGAAATAAAATGCCACGGTTCCAGTCGCCTCTTTCGACTAAGGATTGCACGTAAGCCTACACGTTATCTGGTATAAGAAAATCAAGAGTGTGTTTAATTATGTAGCTCTCTGCATTACTAATTTTCTGACTAAGATCTGTAGTTTAGAATATAAAATTTGAAACAGCCTTTGCTACACTGAATGTGTGGTTTCTAATTTTGTTGCAGGCTTTCTCAAACTTTGCCAAAACCTTTACCTGTGTAAGAAACATAGGGAAAAATAAATGGTGGCAAAAGGAAAGGGAGAGCTTCAACTAATAGCTGACCTATTAAAAAAAATAGCTTTAGTCTGTTTCATTCTTTCTTCTTTGGCTGTTTAGGATTAGCTGGAGAAATGAAGCTTTTTGTTGGCCATTGCTAGCCAATGTTGAATGTAAAGATTCTACTTTGAATCAGAAGTCAACAAACCACTGAGACTGGATTGAAAAGGGGAGAGCATGTAATTTTTTTTCTTCTCCTGCCTTTCCCTTAGAAAACCATATCTCCCTAGAGAGTTTGATTTCATAGTTTGAGAAATTCTGTTCTTCATGCAAGTTGTGGGGTAAAAGGTGATGGTGTACACATCTTTAATGAGAATACAGTTTATCTGTGGCTGAATCTAAAGTAACCTTGATTAGTTAAATCTGTTTACCCTTCATTTGATATTTCTGTAAGTCAGAAAAATATCTGAAATAAACCCCGTGTACATCTCAAATATTTTGAGAAGGCTTTGGGGAGATTACCGCAAAGCTAGAAACTCTGCATATAGTAGAATGTTACAGAAATTACTATGGAGGAGCTCAGTAATTCCACGTTGTTTGTTTTGGTTCCAAATTCTACTGGTGTTTTTAACAAGCAAGTGCTGAAACAATATCTGGCTGGAGCTGCACATAAGAATTCTTTTCAGAAATTTTGAACAAAATTATATTGAAGATTAAGACCATTTAACTACTAGTGGAGGAAAGGAGGAGGATAGGTACGGTCTATGATGTTAAGCAGTCATGTTAAATGTTAGAGAATTGTTCTTACGTCATCTTGGCTGATTTGTATGTCAGATATTTGCTTCATAATATTGCTTCTCCGTGGTCTCTGATGTAGTCCAACGGACTACAACGTGCTTACAGATGAGTAATTCTGAATCCTGAAAAAGAAACAGAAGAATTTGTCTGCTTCATTTTTTTTTTCCCATATTCCCTAATCCTGAAGTTTGAGCCCTTCATATAATTATTTTCATTTTCAGACAAAAAGGAAGAGAGGTCTCTCCCAAACTATGCACTTTAGAAGGATACTAAAATTACCAGTAGCATTTATGGAGAAAATTTGAATAACTTCATGTAGCTGTACCGTTTAGCTCATATCCAAGAGCAAATAGATTTAAATAATCTCTTAATTTAGGAAATAAAATATTTTCTCAAGTAAGAATTAAGTAATCTCTTGAAATGAATGAAGTAACCTCTTGAAACTGCCTCTTCTTACAAGTTACCTATAAAACAATGAGCATAGAATAGTCCAGTGAGTGGACCACAGGGTTAGGAATTATCTAGTTCTAAAGTTTATCTCAATTTTTCCTTACTATAGATTTTCCACATGTAACTTTCTTCTAGAGGATTTTGTGCAGTATAGTTCAATAGTTGCTTTTTGTTTATTTTTCAGTATCTGCACAAAACTTTGTGCAAATAGGATCACTGTGGTTATTTACAGTAAGAGCATTCTGGACAACAGGAATTCTACAGTATCTTATGGTTTGCAATACATTTAAGTAATGTTTGTTACCTTTTTTTTTGTTCAGATGTCATTCAGCCTAATATTCTGAGATGATGAACAAGTAAAAATGCTTTTATATTAAAAACATAATATAACCTCGAGCCTTCAGCTCTTTCCTCCTTTTGTCAAGGTGGCAAATCCATACAGGAATAGAAAGTCCCATGAATTCACTTTGGTAGCAGTATTTCCCTGCTTCTGGAGAATTTTCTAGTGAATATTGGGACTCCCAATGCAATTGAAGAATAAAATTTGTGGCTGTGACCACTACTATTGATGGCAAAATAGAAGTCATCATAAATATAAAAGAGAAATGGATTCTGCAACTCTTAGAGAAAAATAAAATATATAGAGAAGTGAAGTAAATGCTTATTGATGTCTTTCTGCTTTTTTACTTTCTTTTGGCCAAGCTTACTCTACAGCAATGAGAAAAGATATTTGCACTTTAGCTAATAAATAATGACTGATATCAGTCAAGCACCAGTCACTGCTGTCTTTGCATGTCTCTTGAAGCTCAGGATAGCTTTAACTCTTTTGTGGTTGAAGTGACATCTGTGTAACATGTTTTGAATCCATTTTTTCAATCAAATTTTCTTTCTTACTCAGCTTTGTGATCTTGGTGCCAGCCAGTCGCAAAGCAGCTCTATTCAAAACGGAGTATCTCTAGAGTTACGGCACATCTAGAAATTATCCACGTATCAAGCCCACTTCCAAGCACTCTGCCACTAATGTTTTGCTTAATTTCATAAAAATGCCAATAAGAGTGGGAAGATTGGCATTCTAACTCTAAACTGTTGGAGCAAAGCACAAGTGGCAAGGTTAAAGGAAATGTGTTGAATTAAGGATGCTAATCTTCAAATAAAATCTATCCCAAGGTTTGAAAGGTACAGTGACTCATACTTTGTCTTGCATTTATGTGTTAATATTAATGATTAAGATAACACAAATGACTTCCTCTTAAAAAAGTATCTTGCTTTACATTAAAAAATCCTGATTTCAAAAAGATAAATAAAAATAAAATCTTGATGTGTGAAGGACAATGTGGATAATGTCAGGTTGAAAATGAGCAGATGAATTGCAGTTTATCAAAATTAATTTCTGTCTGGTAGGTTTGTGTAATCCTGTAAACCAAAATGCTCATGCTTGCATTTCAATCCTTTGTATTTTTTTCTTTTAAGTATTTTTATGCATCCTGGCCAAAAACTCAGATCATGTAAGTTGTTATCACTGGGATATGCATTCTGTGCCTTTTTTTTCTAGCATTTGCCTTTAAACATTGTTCAAATGCAAATCAAAATACTATCCTAATCTTTAGTCACAGAAGACAAATTTTTGTTGAAGTCTGTATGAGATTCTCTTTGTTGAAAAAGCTTGTGTTTTGAAAAGAGATTATGGGTAGGATTTTTAAAAAATGGCCATGCTTTTAAATACACTTTTCTCATTGATGTCAATGAGGACTTTGCTACTGACTTCAACAGTTGCAGACTTAACTGGGCAATGACTTTCTAAAACGATCCTGTATAACAGTTTAAAACTGCATATATAAACATAGCTTACGATGCTGGATTTAGGAATGTTACCTTACAGTGCTGGGAGAAGGGTAAACTGAAAGCAAGCAATAAACATTTTGGAATGGGGACTATCTGAAAAGTTTTTTTTTTTTTTTTTTTAATTAAAAATATGACTATAGTATTTCTCTCTTCATTTACTATGCTTGTATGAACAGTGTGACACCATCACTGCAACAGGCTCGTGTCTGTCCTCCCAATATGTTGCCTGAAGATGGAACTAATCTTTACTCTGCTCGTGGCATTTTGTCGTTTATCCAGTCTTCCACTCGTAGGGCTTACCAGCAGGTCTTGGATGTGCTGGATGAAAATCGCAGGTGATTGGTTGTCACTGATTTTGCCAGCTTTTGCTGCTGCTTTTTTTTTTCCTTCTTTTTAGTGGAGTGTGGTTTCTGTTTACAAAATAATGAGATGAAATTATTTGCTTTTGCTTTCCTTTGCTTTCACTATTCATAAGCAATTTAATTGTCCAAAATTCACATTTCAAA
Organism: Anseranas semipalmata; assembly: GCA_013399115.1. Lineage (NCBI taxonomy): Eukaryota > Metazoa > Chordata > Aves > Anseriformes > Anseranatidae > Anseranas > Anseranas semipalmata. The sequence continues at coordinate 1,115,802 of VXAA01002339.1, forward strand.
ATGCTTCTGTTTCAGTCAAATATAGCATTGGTAAGATTTCCTTCCAAATAAAAATCAAAATAGGAAGTGTTAATCTGTGAGTGCAAGGGATTTTGCCGTTCCCAGATTGTCAGTGTTTTCTGCAATTAAAACTTGATCCTGAACCTGCAAATTTATTAGCTTTGCCTGCTGCTTTTCTGTTGGTGAGTAATGGTGCAAATCAATAAGATTGGGTTGATGTTGCCATAAATCATTAAAACAAATGTGCAGAAACTGGGTAGAGTATTATTCAAGACATTGTAGATGCTGCTTTTAATAACGTATCAAGACTTTAGACTGTGTCAGTTTATATAGTGAGTAGTTATCTCTGGTTGATATGTGACTGATATGTGGTGACCACTTCACTGGATGATGTGAGCAAAAAAAAGGCAATATACACTGAGTTGGTTGCTCCTCTGATTGATCATGTCTTTGTTTTTATGGATAAGCTGATACTTTGAGAGGTAATGAGCCAAAACAAGCCTTGTTGTGAGCATTACAAGAATGGCATGTTTAACGCTGCAGAAGCATTTATAAAGACTGAAAACGATAAGGTTAACTTACCAAAAGCAGTTTTCATTTCACTAGTATGCTAGTACAGAGGTTCAGAAAAAAACTGCACACAGCTTATAGTTTCTTGCTGGGAGGTGGAATTGGAGGAGCTAATCAGGAGGAACTGCTCGTTCCTCCTTCAGTCCTTCAGTGTGGCCTGTGCTAGGAAGTTCTTTCAAATTCCCAGTCTGCCTCTGGTTGCTAATATACCAGCAGTGCTCCTAATATTTTGTAGTGTGAAGTTGAATGATTTGCTTTCTAGTTGTTCTTTAGGTAAGAAAATATGACTATCAAGCCAATCTTATTGAGAATGTCTGTTTTAGCAGTCACTTTCCAAACTGGCACCTCCTGTAGCTCACCACGTTTGCTGATGTGACAGTATATAAATGCCAATATTAACATTACTGAATCATGCAGAACGCCAGTCTTGCTGGCCTTTACACCCTTAACCTGGGACTTGAAAGAAACAATCAGTCAATCAAACAAACAAAAAATAACAACAACCACCACAACAACAAAAACACAGAAGAAATGTTTAGTTCTCCTTGAACTTCTGAGTTCGGTGCTTAACCCACTCTTAATCCTATGAAATTCCAAACTGTAGCTGTTAAAATGTTGATGCCCAGCCACAGTTGAATAGTTTTTGTTTTTTTTAATCTCGTCAATATTAAAAGATTAGATGGATAACTTTTTGTTGTTCTTGTTTTACAAAATTAAAGCTCCTAGATAAGGAATAATTCTACTGTCTGTGAATAACAGCACTGTATACTGTGCCAAAAGTCCTTGTTAAAACAGACTGAAATTCTAGCCCTTTCCCCAGTCTGCAGTGAAGCTAGTAGGATTTGTTCCTGGCTTCTATTAGGTATGTTCTTGCCCATGTTTTCTTGGATTTTGCATATGTATGTACACATATGCATACATACACTTTCATCTTACCTTAGTTATCAAAAGTATTCTAGGATTCTGAATGCTTCTAAAGCTGCATTACTCTTCCTGGTTTGGGTTCATTTTTGATGTATTCTTACTAGCCTTCCTAGAAGAAACAGGAAACTTGTCCTATTCACCTATGAACCAATGTTGCCAAAATAATGAACTTATCAATAAGGTAAAAGTATATTCTTTGTGGTTGGGTGTTTAGATACCCACCGTTATTCTACAGCTGGCGTAGGAATGTGAAATTTGGATGATCCACTTGCATGGTTGCAAAATATTGTTCATTTTAAATTGTTTGAAACTGCACTCTGTTCTTTTGCTCTGTATAATGTGCTTTCTATCTCAAAACCTTACCTATTTTAAATTTTATGCTTATTACTAGAAGAGATTGTATAAAATGAGCAAGATCTGACTTCTGCTATTCACTAGGCATAGTTTTTACTTGTTTCATGGCTTGCTTTTATTTTTTCAAAATACTTTCACAATTATCTTCCAATCTACTAAAACTGCTAATGGTAGGTGCTGATGGTACTGCTGCAGATAATGAATTATGCCTAGTTTGGTTGGCCTTGCTCGCATGATAGGTTATTCAAATGGGCAACAATTTAATGATCACTGTTGACACTGTCTGTTTACTCTTGCATTTCCTTCAGCTTGGACAAGGACAATAGGTCAGTTTTGCTTTCCGGTTCTAACCCTCTTTCGGTTTCAATTTCTATCAAATGACTGTAGGGCCAAAAATTAGTCTTTAAAAGACTGATGTTATATGCTGTAGGCAACCAAAAAAAAAAAGCTGTATTTAAGGATTTTAGTAATGTCTTAAATAAAATGCAGGAAAAAAGGCAATTTCATATAAGAATAAAGCTGTCATAATATCTGTACTTTATCTGAACAATTCTTCATCTGTTGGACCAATAACTATTTATTTAGAAGAAAAAAGTATGGAAATTCATTGCTATCTCTTTTTTCAGGATAGTCCTTCCTAGAAAGCCATTATTCTCCTTCAATGCCAATCTTCACCCATATAATCATTTCCTGAGGTGTTACGAGATCACATTTTATATTGAGGATGTTAATGATATTTTTCATGGCAGAAATAAAATAAGCTGTGAGTTAAGACCGTAAGTTACTACACGTGATTTTGGATGAGGGTAATGTAGTTCAGAAGCAAATGAAATGGGTCTGCAGATGTGAAGGAGCCTGGGAAAAACATAAACCTATTGCTTTGTTGAAGTAATCATTTGTAGCACTGAGGCAAGCAGGGAGAGCATTTTTACCTAGTTGCTGATTGTTCAGTGCACAAATCCATTCTGTACTTCAGAAGCTGAGCTCCTTACTCAGTTCACCTCCAGATCACGTCCATAATGTCCTAGGGCCCATTCTTACAGTCATTCTGAGATTTCCAGAGAAGTTTAAAAGTACAGTGAGCAGTCAACGTAGCTCCTACCCTTGCTGAACAAAGAATGTGCTGGCATCAGTCTCGTGCATGCAAGTGACGTAAGTTGGACCCAGGTACCTAGGTTATCCGCACCTCTTGTTATCCTCCCAGACCACGTGTTTCCAGTTGCATCATTACTGTGGTATTTCCATTGCATGCTCTGCTCTAGGCAGAGGAAGACAGACCAGGTTCATTTGGTCATTGCATTATTGTCTGTTTTCCCACTGTTATTAAAGTACATTACTGTTCATTCCCTTCATGTTTTAGGCTGCCATTAATGTTTGCAGTGAAATACTTAAGTGCTGAGTATATGTGAGTTATGGCTGCTTCTGATCATGTGCTAATGTTTAGGATGGAATTGACAGAAGTAGCCAGAAAATTAAAAGTTTTAGTGTGCTCCTTTTTTTAAAGAAGGTCATGTATTTAACAGCTTGACTATATTATAGTTGTATATACTGTGTTTACCAAAAAACTTGCTGTTGATCTTGGAGGTAAGGTGATCTCAGTTATAAGGTCACTGTGATCTAGATAATTAATTTTTTTGTTGATATCTGAAATGGAGTAAGTAAAAAGGGTGGGAGAGGCAGGGGAATATTCTGGTGATCTTTTTGGGTTCACCTGTAAAGAAATAAAAGTGAACTGCAGAGAAAAGGAGGAAGTCATGTGCAGCTGCTTAACTGAGCCTGGCTGTGTTGGAAAGTGTGATTAAAGGCTTCTCTTTAGATCAAGTTCCTGATTTGGACGGAACCCGCGCTACTCTGGTTTCGTTCTTTGCTGTAGCCCTCAGCTACCTCCAGACGTGTGGCTTTTCTTGGTAACGGCAGTGTAGGTTGGTTAGTATCGATTAGTTCCGCAACATCTGTAAAATCTTAAGTTTACCACAAAATACCACAGAGGCCAAGAGTTTAGACAGCATTTAAGATCTGTTATTCTCATGACACAAAATCCTAATGTTGTTGTCCTGCGTTAAATAGCATGGGAAATGCCTGCTGGATGCTCACAAGCTGCCACTGGCATACCTGCCAGTTGCTCACAGAGAAATTCTGTGACCTGTTCCATAGCTGCTTTTTGCCGAATTTCTTGTTTTCTCCAAGTATTTAGTTAAAGCATCTGTCAGACAGGGTTTTAGCTGAATTAGTTCTCTTGATTAGAAATAGGACTACCATTTTTGATAATTTTCTGAAAGACCTCATTCATTTGGGTAAAAATATTCTTTTATTGTGTGTATTGGGAATGGGGGTTTTTGTTTTGTAAAATATATCATGCTGGCTTAGCTTGTGTGCTAGACAGGAAAACATTATGGTATGCAATGGGACTCTATTTTTAATTTTCCAGACGTATATAGATCTGCTGCAATTGGAACATTTTGCTCTTTAGAGCAGGACATAGTCCTAGAATGTATTGTAATGGGTATCAGAGTTTGCTAAGGCTCCTAGACCCTGAATATTTTAAATGAAACAAGTGGTTGTGGTATTTTTGCACAGTGCTTGCTCGTTTTCAGGTCAGGCCACAGTGTTCTCCCAGCCGCATTAGCACCAAGCCTCTGCCTCCAACCCATAACTGCTGTAAAGATCTTCATCCCTAGATTCTCTTTCTTTGTCTTTAATTTTAGAGGCTGGAGTATACATGGGTTGAATGCATGGTACCTGCTGGCTCTAACCTTTTCTTCCTCTCTGCAGAAGAAAGAAAAAGGGGGACAAAAAAATTGAAAGAGCAGTACTTAGAGGGATGCTCATACCATCTACTTGAAGCTTTTAGTCACTTCTTCCTGGAGCGATTTGCCTCTCCTTTATAAATGGTCCTTAGCCCAGGTTTTCTGAATTATATTTAGCATAGATGAATAAAGAAAATACAAAAACTTCTTTTTCCCTAGAGGGAGGAGAGGGTGATTGAAAAAGCTTTTATAAGCCTGGAAGGCATGTCCTATGAGGAGAGGCTGAGGATTCTTGGTTTATCTCATTTGGAGAAGAGGAGGCCAAGAGACCTCACTGCAGCTCCCTGAGAAGGGGAAGTGGAGAGGGAGGTGCCGGTCTCTGCCCACCAGTAACCGAGGACAGGATGTGGCGGCACGGCACAAAGCTGGGCCAAGGGAGGTTCAGACTGGACATTAGGAACAATTTCTGAGGTCAAACACAGAACAGGCTTCCTAGCAAGGTGGTTGATGACCCATGCCTGGCAGTGTTCGAGAGGCATTTGGATAATGCCCTCAATGATATGCTTTAACTTTTGGTTATCTCTGAAGTGGTCAGGTAGTTGGACTCGAAATTTGTAGGTTCCTTCCTACAGAACTATTCTGTTCTATAAGTGTGTAGATGATTTTTTTTTTTTTTTTTTTCCCCTGGGGTTTTGTTTTTCTGGGGGAACTTTTTTTTTTAAATCTGAAGTTTCCCATGGTTATTCTTACAAGGTTGATAACCTCCTCACAAATCTCTGTTCAACAGTTCATATTCCACAAATGAAGCTCTATCATCAAAAATTTACCTATACATCTTAGCTGCATACACTTCCAGTGTTAATTAAATCTGAATAGGAGAAATATGAAAGTGCAATTTAAAATAAATAGGTATTATATTGTATTGAAATATTATACAATATAAGAGGAACTATTTTGATGTTCTTTTGTTCTGTGTGTTTTAACTCTTATCTCTGTTCGTCGTTTCCTGTTTCTGTCTCGTGCTTTCTATCTGCAAAAACCTGCTGTAGGCCAGTGTTACGTGGTGGGTCAGCTGCTACCACTTCCTCTAACCCTCATCATGACAACACCAGGTAAAGAGTATTTTTATTTTGTTAGTCATGACCCACTAGTTTAGGTTTCAAAATTCAGATTTCCATTTCCCTATTTCTGGGTGTTCCTGTGTTTAAAACATAACGCTCATTCATATCCTCCCCCTCACCTCTTCAGGTGTTGCAGGCCCCTATTCCTTACCCATTCAAGTCACTTGCAAGACCTCACTTATGGAGTGGATACACTGTGCTGCAAAATTTCTTACTCAAATTAATGTGCCAGGGGAGACTTTTAAGTTATATTAGCAGTATACTTTGAGTATTTCCTGATTATTAGTGATTGAGTTTCATATTTTTATTGCTAGACAAATTGGCCTTGCATCATGTTACTTTTTCAGGTGTTCTCAGTAACATGCCTATGATTGTTACTTCTGGTTTGATGCATTTTTACGGCCATTATTTCAGATTGACATCACTTCAGTGGAACTGTATGTAAGCTTAACATGTGATGTCATGGTCAGGATTAAAGGAATTCCACATCTGTTGTTCCCATTTTGCACTATACTTCTCTGTTTTCATCAAAGTGGAGTAACATTTCTGCTTAAGTAAATACTGGCTTCACACAGGTGATTATTGATTTGGGAATTCAGTTTTTATCATGGTCCAAGAGATTATCTCAAGGGATTCCTTGCTGGTAATGCTCTTGATTTAATACCTGGAATTGTTTGGAAATTGGTAGAGCAGCAGTGATATACTGTGACTTTATATTAAATTTTTGTGACCTGGGAGGAAGACGTGCCCATCTGTTGAAACGATGAGCCTCTTCTCTTTTCCCAAGAGATGCTGGGGGACAACTATGCTGTGGGTGGGATCTTCTCTTTCTTTTTTTTTGTTTTACCTTAGACTACAAGTTTAAAAAAAAAAATGGCTACCAAAGACCCTCCTCAGAAAATTCTTTGCCTTTCAAAGAACCTGTGGTAGAAAACACGACTTGATTTTTTTTTTTTTTTTTTTTGTGCAGAGCTTTAGGCTTTTTTTCTAACAGTAGAAATGTTCATATTGTTTTATAAAGAACTTAGGTTTATTTTAAAATAACTTTGAGTTATCAATGTGAATTTAACAGAACTGAGGAAATAAAAACAGTTTCAGTCTTTTTAATATTGCCCAAACTGAAAGAATTATAAGTAGTAAACAGTATAAATTATAATGAAATGAATGTTTAAAGACTCCGTAGAATAAAAAATTAATAATAGCCTTAATGAGAAATTATTTTTTTCTAACAAAAGGTTGCCAAAATTTTTTTGTCCCATAGTGTGTTTTTAAAACAGTTATGACTTTGACAGACAGTTGCTTAATCAAATATTTCATTACTAAAAGCTGTTTTTATCCAGATCTCACCTGGAGAAGGTTTCCCTCTCCCGGTATATCCTTCAACTCCCCAAAACCACAGGTCAAAAACTAATTTCCTCTTTTATGCAGTGTTGCTCAAAGATCTCATTGTTACTTAAGTCCAGGCTAATGTAATTCTCATTTAGAAACAGCAATGCTTATTTAGAAGCGATATATTACTGAACAATGGGACAGGAAAACTTTTGACAAATGGTGTATCAGAGGGGGGGGAAAAAGATCATGCATGAGCTGAGGGCATTCTATAGAAGTTCGCTAAAAGTGATGAAAGAACGTGGTGCAAAAGTAGGATCTGCATTTAAGTGCATTCTGCAAGCTTAAGGAATTCTGCTTGTATTCAAATGTTAGTCAAAGTTAACCATTAGCTGTGTCATTAAATGATATATGTTGTTTTAGGTGTATTTTGTTTTGAATTTGGTAGCTTTGACATGTATTTTGTTCAATATCCGAAGCTGTTTGCAGATGTTGCTCATATGTCCTAATGAGAAAGCAGGTTAAGTCGAGGGGAATTAATGTTGGAAACAGAGACTTTAAGACAGGAAGAGAGAAACTCAGTGGTAGGTATGGCATCAGGAATTTCTTTTACCTCTTGGTTGTTGGAAAAGAATCTGGTTAAGAGGTAGCATTTGGATGATCAAAACACATACTTTATGTAGACTTTCTGTCCCCTCCCAACTGATAATAAATGTGCTATATTTAAATAACTTGCCCTGGAGTTGGAATAATGTTTTCTCTGAATCACTACATCAAGAAAATTGAGAGGAGTTCTGAGAGCAACCTTCTTTCTGATGTATGCTGAGTTCAGCAAGCAGCAGCTCTACTAGACTCTTCATTTGCAAGGTTCTCTGTCTTTTGCCTAAAGTACTATGGTTATTATGACTGAGATCATTAATCTCACTAGGTGTCCGTGGGGGATATTTGAAGAAGTACTGAGCATAAGACACCCAGTTCTTTCCAAATCTTCATTTGGGTAGTTCAAATCTGTTGCAGGTCTCTTGCAACTTTGGTATTTTAGCTCAGGCAATTTTCAGCATTCGCTACTCAGTTGAATAACTAGAAATAGTATTTTGAGAGGCCAAGTGACAGCAAGAAGTCTGTCTGTGTGGAGAATCTTCAAAAATATTTAAATGTGGAGAACAATACACTCAGGTTCAGTCAAGTACCCACTTCATATGTCTTTGTGCTTTATTGAGTTAGGATCCTATTAAAATGTACAACTCTGTAAAAGCTAGAGAAGTTTTATGATTCTGCCTACCACCACCAAAAAATACATCTACTAGAATGTTCATAAAATATGGTACTTGATAATCTTTGTATAAAAATGCTAAGCAGTCTCTTTAATCTGATAGATATGGTCTTTCCAACATGGATACTACGCTTGAGGGAACACCAGATGACATGACCGCTGTAGATGCTGCTTCCTTAAGAAGACAGGTATGTAAAGTATAGTAGTTGATAATATTAAGAAAAGGCTGTAGCAGTAAAATAGGGGAGCAGGTTGTCTTTTGCGACGTAATGGTGTGGCTGCAAAGGTAGCCATACAGCAGGTACACTGAGGGATCCTCTCTGTACTCCTGCAGGACTGCCTGCACAAATCTGTACCGTTCTGGCAATCTGGAGAGACCAACTCCGTTTCCCCTCCTACTTATTAGGGACAGCAAGGTCTGGTCACTAGTGGTTGAAGATAAAGTCAAATTATCAAGTGTTGAAAATACATCCAAGTACGATACTAATATTAGATGCTTATTCAGAAGCTTATAGAAAGTCTGGCAACTTTAGATAAAGTATTAAAAGCCTTTATTTATTTTTAGATAATCAAACTTAATCGGCGTCTACAACTTCTGGAAGAAGAAAACAAAGAGCGTGCTAAAAGGGAAATGATCATGTATTCAATTACTGTAGCTTTCTGGCTACTCAACAGCTGGCTTTGGTTTCGGCGCTAGACACAGCTCTCTGAAAGATTTAGTAGTTGAAAATACAAACAAAATTTACAAATTTTTTTTGTTTCTGAATTGTATACTGTTTTATAATTCATACACTGGAAACTTCCACCACAGAAAAAGGCTATAGAATTGCAGTGTTAAAGGGACACCTTGTTGTTCAGTTATACTGTATTTAATAGATTTGCATTGCAAATACTTGCAGTATCCTCCTTTGCATGCTTCAATGTAAATATGGATCGGCTGCGTTTGAAATGAAATTTGCTTCATGCAATGTAACGACAGTGACCTACAGGAATAATCACTGGATGTTTTGTTGTGGTGGGAAGAGAACAAATGGAATGGGTTTGGAAAAAAAAAATCAAAACAAAGGAATAAAAAGTAGTTTTTATTGTTCTGTTGTTAGATGCAATTAAACATTGCTGCACTAGTTTTCCTTTAGTCTGACTAGTTTCAGAGGTGTGCCATATTCAAGGAGTGTGTCCTGTTTCATGAGTATGTTCCTTGTTTAAGCACATGTTCAGGTCAAATAATAAAAGGTGGTCTTTGCTAACATGCAGACTGTCCAGAGGTGTGTAATATGTATTTTTTTTATTTTAACTTTAATTTTACAAATGTTTTTCTATAAAATACATTTTTAAGCAAGTCAGTCTGTGAGTGATCAAAAGATTATGGAGTACAAGATACCAATGTAGTGTATTTAATAAAACAAAACAAAAAAAAAAGCATTGTTTAATGTTATTTTAAGAGTTTATTTGAGGATTTATCTAAACTACGAGTCTTTTGAAGTAAGTGGCAGTGATGGACTGAACAACTGAAAAGTAGGAGGTGGGCACCAGATAGCCTGCTGCAGTGCTACCATGCCCTGCATGTTGTGGGATTGTACTTGGGGTGTGCGGCGAGTGTAGGTATGGGAAGCTAGCCTGGTGTCCCCATGTACCATAGTCAGTTCAAACATCCCCGCTTCAGTTTTGGTAGCTACTGTCCTTGCCCGGCTACTCTGAGGGAGTATGGTGCATGGTGCTGCTGGGGGGACGTGTGTGTTGGTGGCCTCCAGGCATGGTGTGGCTGCCGCTTCCGCTGCTGTGCAGTGCTGTAGCAGCCACAGCCCCTTCCCTGGGTGTATAGGAATCCTCCTAGCAGTGCCAGTACATGGGAGAAAGTGCAATGACATCAAAACCATGCTTTGAAGGGGACCTCCCCTAGAACAGCGGGGACCACTCTGCAGGACCATTTCTGGGCTCTAAAAGTACACAGACTGGCGAGAGATAACGATACACAACAGCTGTGGAAGAGAATGACATGGGACCTCTTTGAGCGATATCCTTGGCTCACCCAGCAGCAGAACACCACCCCACCAGCTGGAAAGGACCCTTGCAACTCCTGTGTGGCCAGCAGCTGTGGCGCTTGGTGTGGCAGCGGTGGAGCAGTGCCCTGGTGAGGCAGCACCTCTCTCCTGCAACTTGGCGGTTCTCAGAACTGGGTGGGGGCACGCTGGGACACAGAGTGACTGAGGAGCCCACTCCTGCTCTTCTCTGCTGCAGTGAATGGGATATCTTCCTGCAAGACTGGAAAGATGGTAAATATATATCAAAATCCTTGATGCAGCTGAGCAGTATCTGATTTTGCTTATGACTGACTGTTTCGCACAGTATTTATGTGGGAGAATGTAAGAGCTGGGAGCCAAGATACAAATGTTTGGCTGGCACAAGCAGCTGGGAAGATTTCCTCTTCCAAAAGCCGATCAATCCACTGGGACAGGTTGTTCAGCACGAGAAGGCCTGGAGACTTTGGTACGTGAGAGCCTGGTTAAGGAATGCTGCGCTCATACGTTTCATGTGCTACCAAGAGTTAAGCAGGCCATGGTATCTGGTATGCCATGGCTTTTGCACTGTCTTTGTATAGGTTGCTATGCCTGCTTCCTTGTGTTTTTTTGTTTGTTTGTTTGTTTGTTTGTTGTTGTTGTTGTTGTTTCTAAATTTGGCTGCTCCATTTATTATTTTTTAGCCCTGTTCTCCCTCCGCAACATAACTCCATGAGCTATGTGTTTGCTGTGCATGTTTTCCTACCATGAATGTTAAGCGTGTGCCTTTGTCTTTTAGTGAAAGACACCACAAAGGGAAGGGCCTGCTTTGCCCATTGGCTGTATTTTCGTTAATTTTATACCATGAACTGTAAGCTAGAGCTGTACGCTATGAACTCTGATGTAAACGAGGGCTGGAGCTACTGGATTTTACAAAGACGTGTATGGGTAACGGGAAAAAATAAAGCTTCTTTTACGGGAACCAAAGACTGCCCTGCAAGTGCAAACGAGACTCCCCCAGCTCAAGGGCACGTATTTAAAGGGCCCGAGGCTGCTCTGCGGGCCTGGGCTCCTCCTCTCCGCGCTGTCACGGCGCCCAGCGCCTTCTCCCCGCCGCGGAGGAGACGAATGCTCTGCGCGCGGCTGCCGGTCCGCCGCGGGACCGGCCCCGGCCCGGAACGTTTCCGCCCGGAAGCGGGGAGGGCGGGCGCGTTTCCCGACGGGACGGCTCCTTCTTCCGCCGCCATGGCCGCCGGGCTGCTCCTGCGGGCGTCGCGGCGGCTGCTGGCCGCGGCCGGGGCCGG
>VXAA01002339.1:1127494-1146515 GCA_013399115.1 Anseranas semipalmata
CCGGCGCGCGCAGGCCGGCGCTGACAGGGCCGGGCCCCGCCGCGGGGCGGCCCCGCGGTGACCGGGAGCTCCGCGGAACGACGGGGGCTTAAGCGCCGGCTTCGATCTTGAGGAACGGCTCTGTCCGTCCTTTCCTTTCGGTCGCCTGCAGTGCAAGGCGCTTGCAGTAACTCCTTACTCTGTTTCTAAATTTGTGTTCTTATGTCTGTAGGTCAGAGAAGCCCGGCTGGGATTACCATGCAGAGATACAAGCTTTTAGCCACCGGCTGCATGAACATTTTTCTTTGGATCTTCTCAAAACCGCATTTGTAAATTCTTGTTATATTAAAACTGAGGAGGCGAGGCGCCGAGAGCTTGGGCTAGACAAAGAAACAGTCGCCCTTAACCTGCGAGATAACGGTCAGCTTTCTGAGCAGGGGATGTCCTTTTCACGTTCTTATCTGACGCAGTGTTTTGAAGGTGCCTATCCACATTTACCCGCACAGGGGGTAGGAGCACTTGTTGATTTTCTTACCGGTCAGGAACTCGTTTCTTACGTGGCTCAAAACCTGTCTGTGCAGGACCTGACACTCTGTGCAGAGTTTCCCGTCCCACCAGACGTGCTGCAGAGGACGTTCTTTGCTGTTATAGGAGCGCTGCTCCATAGCAGCGGGCCTGAGAAAACAGGGATCTTTGTCAGGGTGAGTCATTGTTTATGATTGTTTTTTGCACTGATAACAATCGTAATAATGTCTAAGGGCCTCAGAAGTTACAGGAAAAAAGGCAAAAATTATATATTGTCCTATACCGTGATGGCTGAAGATTCAGAAAGATTCAGAGAGGTTGTTATTTGTTTTTTGTTTTTTTTTTTTCTGAAAAAAAGCACAATGCTGGTCAGATGCGTAAAATCACATACTTCTGGTTTATAACAGTGATATTTTAATACTTGCTGACACTCACTAGAAGGAAGTGTTATCCTCCATGTGCTATACTACCTATCAAATAATGAAGCTATTCCACATCAGATCCCATAGAGCTTCAATTTTAAAAAATATTTTATATTTTTCAATTTGTATTTCTATTTTGTATAAAGCTGCTGCTGAGTTTATAGGTTTTGCTCTTAGGAGTGCAGACACCTAAAGATCTTTTCACACAAGAATGTTCAAATAAAATGCAGTGTAACAAAGTAGTTTTAGCAGCTGCTGTCCTTTCAGTTGCTCTTTTCACTTATTTCTGGTTTTGCAACGCAGAAATGTTTGCGAGAATCTTATTTGTGATAAAAGACAGTGCAGGAGGCTGTGTAAGAACAAGCAGCGGTTAGCAGGCAAGACAGCAATCAGAACACGTGTAAATCCCAGGGGACTGCATGTTACCTCCAGCCTCTTTGCAGAGCCCTTCAGGTGTGCAGCTGGGTGTTAGGATTTTTTTACTATCAGTGCTGAATTGGTTGCCTCGTGCTCAGGGTTGCACAGAAGTGTTATCAACCCCTCTCGGGCTGGTGCTGCTCCTTCTTTACGTGTGAGCGGGTTGACTTTGCACGCGTGCAGTGAGTGGCCTCCATTAATTCATATTGTATTTTTATTAGCAGCCCCTAGAAGCTAGAGCCTTCATTCCCTTTCCCATTGATTGTAACTTCTAAATATTTTTTGTTGTTGTTTTTTAGGATTTTTTAATTCCTCAACTGATTGGAAAAGACCTGTTTGAGATCTGGGAAGTTGTAAATCCTATGGGCTTACTAGTGGAAGAGTTGACCAAGAGGAATATCTCTTCTCCAGAACCAAGAATTACCAGGCAGCTGGGAGTCAGCACAGTTCTTCCACTGTACTTTGTTGGGCTGTACTGGTTAGTACAATATTAATTTAAAGTGAAATGTATATAAGCTGGGGGAGAGGGAAGAAGGTCTTTCTACTTTTTTTACTCATGCTCTTTGGTCAAGTTACTACAGAAAGGAAACCTTGCAATGACTTGCATATAAACTCAACCATTTACACACTGTGAGTAGCTTACTGTAGTGAAACATAAGGACAGTCTTGGACTAACAGGCTTTGAAGTCTGAATCAGATGCACACCAGAGCCTGGGTGCGTGCCCTGGTTGAGCTGGCATAGGAACTTTGCCAATAACTAACAGAACTGAGTGGCTTTGGAAGGACCACAGCTGTGTGCAGGGCTTAGAGAAGGGTGAAGAGACATCAAGGGAGATGGGATTGAAGAGACACTAATTTTTTATTCTAGAGCTTTTTAGATAGGGGTCACATCGTTGGCATTAAAAACCAGGCAAGAGGAGTGTCTTTGTGTCAAGACTTAAGTGCCAGCTGCCCCTGGTGTGCTTGCGTCTCAGACATGGTCAGTGCCTGTCCTGGTCTGTTGCCCAGTGGTAACATCACCCCTCTGGAGCAGGGCAGGACCTTCTGCCACCTAACCCACGTTGTTGCTTTGCTACATGAGCTCCAGATGAACACATGGGAAGATTGCCTTAATTTGTTCTCAATTACCATGCTTTGGTTTACATGTTTTCTAAGATTTATTATCTTATATAAAAGGAGCTTTGGATTTTTTTTGTGGAATCTCTGGTGTTCCTCCATGAAATGCTCCTATTCAGTGCCCACAAACGTTGATTTAAGCAGAGCTGAATACATAATTTATAACATATAGAACGTCTCTGTGAATCCTTCTGAAGAATTTTTAAAATGCTTTCTTACCAGGGGAGGAGAAAAGATTGCTTGTTTGTTTAAGCTGACCAAAATAACAAACTTGCACATTTTTAAGAGGCCTAGCAGAAATTGCACACTGTAAACAATGAGTAATGTGTTAAGAGTCTAAATGAACAAAGTAGTGTTCTTACAGGAAGAGGATGTCTTTCTGGTTTGAGTTTCCATTGCTGAATATCCAATCACTTATCTTTCCAGGAAAGACCAACGGAAATGTTTATGTGTGTGTGTGTGTGTGTGTATAGTGTTTACCTTCAGCATTCACAAATGGTGGTGGAAAAAAAATCTAGCAGCTCTTATTCATGATACACAGTAGCATTCAGGATTTTGATGAAAATGTGAAAATGTTTTGTTTGTCTTTTTTCAAGTGATAAGAAGATTATAGCTGAAGGTCCTGGTGAAACACTGCTTGCGGCAGAGGAAGAAGCTGCCCGCGTGGCGCTGCGGAAGCTGTATGGGTATACGGAGAACAGGAGACCTTGGGATTACTCGAAACCCAAACAAGGGTGGACAGCTGAAAAGGCTATCAGCAGCAACTAGATGATAAAAGCCATTTCCAGTTTCTCTCAAGAATTAGTGGCTTTCATGCTGAATATAGATGCATTTAGGAAAGCAAAATTTGGTTGATTTTCTGATCTGCAGTGCTTGGAATTTCAAAATTAAATGTGGTTCTAAAATAAATGAAGTCTTTTCCTTTTGTGTAATGTTTAATATTCAGTCATTTTCCTAAACAACAGAAGTACATTTTTTCTGAATGTATGCATTTTGGCTGAGAAGTTTTTCCAGACAATGTGGGAGATTCATCTTAATGATGTTTAATGGCACGTGACAAAGTCCTTGTTCTTGAGCAACTCAGTATATGGAAAAAGGTTTTATGTGTTAATTTTAAAATTTGTAAAAAGGAAAATAAGGATCATGGAGGTCTGTGCTCAAAGAAATTGGAGAACATTGTTTAATACTAGACTACTAGATGATCTACAACTTTCTTTTCTTTCTGTTTTTTTTTTTTTTAATTTTTCCAACTTAGTCCAGGAAGTTCATTTTTCTCCCGTCTTTCAGCCATTGAGTTTAAGTCGTCATGTGACTAAGGTATTGGATTCAGCGAAATTGGTGTTTGTTTTGGTTGCACCATCTGTAGCTGTTCCAGTGTAACTCAAGTAACTGAAAAGCCACTTCGGAATAACTCGGGTACCTCCATAATGTTCCTATTAAATAGGAACTCGGTATGTGTACCGGAAGACAACATGTAGGGAGACAGATAGATGAGGACTGTGTGGCTCTCTTGGAATTGTTTCCTTTAAAATTTAGTGAGATTACATTACAAACTGCAACTGAGCCCTCAAAAGGTGTAAAGGAAGAAGTTGAATGCAGGACAATGGTTAAAGAAGTGTTTCCTGCCTTATCCCATTGTAAATGCTGGTTTTATTTTGTGTTCATGTGAAGGATGCTAAGCAGTGAAAGGTCCCAGGCGGCTGCTGAGCAGGTCTGGCGCAGTGCAGGTGCTGCGTTCCCTGCTGCCCCTGGAGTGAGAATGAGATCTGGCTCTGTTCTACTTGATTGAAACAGATTGTTGTATCTTCAAGAAAAAAAAAAAAACAAAAACAAAACTTGATTGTCTGCCATTCACATGTGGCTCCAGTATTTGTTGTGACATACAGTTTAAACACATATAAAACACTTATGTGACCAGATAGCAATGAAATATTTTGTCTACATTCTAACATGGTAAATTGCATGAATGAAAGCTTAAAGGTAAAAAGGAGAGCAGAAAGATCAGTCTAACATAAAATATGCATAAAAATAGCTTGTGTTAAAGAGAAAAAATTCATCTAGGTAATCTATTATCACTTATATAATCATAGCCAATAAGGTCACTATATTCCAGGGGAATAATAGCTGGATCTGAAATTACACTATTTTTAGTTTTTCAGATGAGGTATTATGAGGTATTTCTCTTACCTTTACCTATTTTAAAAGGACAATAATGATTTTTTTTTTTACATCGAAAGTTTGATCTACCTACTCTTTTATATATATGTATTTATGTATTTTAAGAGAAAAAAAGCAATATTCTGGCAGTTCACCTTAAAAAAATATTTAAGATCTGCTTACTATGGCTTCCCAGTTTGGAATATGAGAACAAATCCTAGGAGAAGTGGATTATTGAGTAGTATGCTGGAAGGAAAATGCTTAAAGTAAGATAAATCAATTTATTGTGTAGCATATGTATGGAAGGTTTTGAGTTCAAAGGGAAAGACAATTTGGGGATATGGAAAGAAAGGATTTTTTTTTTACAGAGGTGTGAGTGGAAAATACAGAGTTTTTGTAAGAAAATGTGTCCTATTTTCAAGCTTCTAAAGGTCAGAAAAGCATTTGATATGGTATCTGTGCTTTACTTTCTGGCACCTAAGCATGTATCACTATCTCAGTGATGTTAAAAGATCGGTTAGATCTACAGAATTAAGTGTCTTCAAAAATAGATAGTGAAAATGGCAGCTTTTCTTCTGCTACAAACTTTGTTCATGGAATTCCCTGGTAGTTTTGTGGTCTGAAAAGTACTTTGTAAGCTACTTGCATTGGTTCTGACCCAGCTGTTGAGTACCAGTGCATTTACATCTCCCAGTGATCGTTCCTTCCTCAAATCACAGTTTATCTTTCAGAGAAGACAATGTATCAAACAGCATGCCGATAATTGACTGATGGAAAAGAATCAGGACAATTTATTCTTGCAACCTATTGAACAACTTGTTTTACTGATGATTGTTGTGATTATATTCTAAACTGACTTAACAGTAGAAAAGGATATGTTCTCTGGCATTTATGGAATTTTTTAATAGGTTAACATGATCTTGAGTCAACCTTCATTATGCCTTTCTGTGTGCTACACTTTAACTTTATCTGATATAGGTATTTGTTACTGTAATTGCATTTCTCCTTCCTTTAACTCATTCAAACCATCTCTCATAATCAAGGTCTTTTGTTAACTGGAGGTAAACCCTAACACAAATAAGTCTTTCTGTGCTAATCTAAAGTATTGTCATGTGTGTACTAACAACTATATTTTAACAAAAGTACAGTACTATATGCTAACCCTTTCTTCTCATTTTTCTTTAATTTCCCTCTTGATCTTTCTAGTAATTAGCATAAGTATGCAAATATGCTTAGACAGACATAAGTAGACTTAAAATAATAAATGGACCACTAGTTGTTAATCCATTAAAAACAGTGGCAGTTTCTCTGTTGAGGTTGGTCTAGACTTGGTTTTACCCAGATATTAAATAAATTCAGCGTGTGAATTGTCTTAGATTACTCTTCTCTTTCCGTCATCAAGATCCTCTGTTTTTTTCTTGAAAGTCTTTTAAAACTGCCTTTCTTTTAAGAAAGTTAAGAGAAGTTCTGCTGTATTGGTCCCAACTAGGCAAATAGGAGAAAAACTTCTTCATGTGCCTTCATGCGCTTTTATTTACTTCTCTTCTCAGTAAAGCACATCTCTGTGTGCTTTTGCTGCTGTTTTGAGCTGCTCAGTAATGTAACTGAATGCTCTGTGTATCTCCATGTTTTCAGGTGCAGCTTCTGCTGGTTACAGTAACCAGCTATTTTTCTGTAATTTTCTCTTAAAATGTCCAGAAATAATTCTTGTATTTTAGTTGTTGCTGCGTCTTAAGTGCAGGACATTAAAATACAGCCACTTTACGGGTATCTCCCTGTTAACTTGGAGTTTGAAATTGTCAGTGAAAAGTTAAAGCTTTATTGCAATTTCTGATGCCAAAGTCTTTTGCTTTTTATGATAGATCAAAAATTTAGATAACCTGCTCTGGCATTCTGGTGCTATAAAAAGACATAAAGAATTCAAAACATCAAAAGATGTGTTCTCATTCTTTTTTGGGAAGGAGGATGATGCAGAGCAGAAATGTTAGAAAAGCCCTACATTTTCTTGTCCTTAACTTCACCAAGTGCTGTGGTAAACTTTAAACAGGCTCAAAACTATTCAGTTGCTCTTCTAAGGTACATGTGGGCTTTGAAGATTAAGATTAAGAGATGCATTTACTGTAGAGAAGCGAGCATCCAAGGACAGATTGTTTTTATCTTTTCGAATTGATTGCAGTGATCTAATGGCAGCGGTTCTGTGTTTACCATTTCAGCTTATCTAAGAATTTGTTGATAAATTAGGAAAATAAAATGGTCATTAGTTGGTCGGTGAATAGCCAACTGTTGTAGTGCACAGTTGTGTAGTGGAAACACAGTTAATCTGTGTGACAGAATCAGAGCACTGAAGGCTGCCTGTTGCTCCTAAATCCTGGGGGATGCAGCACCTAAAAACAGGTTGCTCTTTCTTGGGAAAAAGGTAGCTCTTGGGAGAAGGTAAAACATTATCATCCTTTTCTACTTTTGTGTAATAAATAAAACGTTTCTGCCAGCCTGTGGCTGTTATCCTTGTGACTACGCTTTTTTTTTTTTTTGGTCACTGAACTTCTATTTTTATGTTCAAATATGGTATCTGGATTACTACGGTGCAGGTATTGTATGATTATAAGTCTCAATGGGGTCATTGAGACAATCCATCGCCATCATAGCTAAGTTTAATGATCCTTTTCCTAAACAGATGGTGCACCAGATTAAAAGTAGATAGGTCTTTTGCTCCTACTGCTTCAGCTGGAAACAATTGCAGAACCTGACCATTTTGATACGGAAATGAAAAATGATGCCTTACCTCTGTAAGTATTCGTTGCCAGCTGTGCTCACTTGTTCCGATACCACCGTTCGTTATCAGAAGAAACCCTGTTTTTTAATGATGTTGGGAGAATTTTTTATTGTAGAATTTTAGCGAGATCACAATTTCATCCAGTTTTGGACACGCTCACAAGTGCCCCCTTGTATGGCATCTCGGTAGCTCTGCAGTCCTATGTCTTACCCTAATTAGACTGGGATGATTATATAAATCAGAGCAATACTTATTTTATGGTAACTTGACTAACATATTTGAGATTAATGATTACCTAACACGCACAGTTTAATGCTCTTTGTCCTGAAGGCATAATTTTGGCTTAAAGTACTTAATTTTAGTACTTTATGTAGGCATCCAAAATTAATCACATCAATAGGTAGGTCTGTATGTTAAGAAATGGTATTCTCAATAGCCATTTGAATAACTTGGCCAATTTTTATGTAGCATTTCTAACCCTAAAAATATGCATACTTGCAAAAAAAAAAAAAAATCCTGAAAGAATGGTTTGATATCCAACTTAAAAGAAAGCTTTTAACACTATTTAATACAAGTTGTTTCAGTAAAGAGACAGTAGTTAGCTATAGTCCCTCACTTCTGGCAACATATTCTGTAGTTTCACGAGCCACGCATATTTAGATAACCATTGAATCCCATCTTTGGCTGGCAGTGTACTTGTCTCTTTCTGTAGCCTATGGCTAGTATACTTAGGTGCAGGGGAATAACAGTGCCACTGGCAATTTTTCCACCTTGTAGAGAAAAGAAATACTCTTGGCCAGTGTGGGAGATCAGTTTGTGAAGGTTCTGGGTTTGGAAGTTTTAAAAAATGTTCTGCTCTCACTTACTTGCACACTTCTAGAGAATGATGCCACTGTTTCCATAATACCAATTAACTGATACCAGACCCACTAGATGCTGAGATGACAGTTTTGTGGGGACACATCCAGATTTGTGATTATGAGTTAAAGCAGGGGATATTGCCAGATTAAACAAATAATTAAGTCTAGCTAAATGAAAATCCTTATGCATTCTTTAAGACTGAAGGAAGCACAATAGTGGAGTACCACTGTCCTACATTAGACCTAAACCTACAGTGCAATATCAGAGATTTAGGGTTCAAAGATGTAATTCTGCAGTCTTGTCTTGTGGTATATCTCCTCCATGGAGGCAGTACCGTGTAACTAAGAAAATACTAATGAAACTGAAGTGTTCCAGAATTAGTGCGGAAACAGGAGTGAGATTGACTGGGGGAAGCATTCCCACCGCCAGAGGGCAATAATTTGTCTAAAAGATCTGGTGCGGTCTGATAAAGAAATTCCGTTATTTTAATGATAATGTTAATAGAAATAACTAGGAGGTACAGCTTTATCCTCTAAATTATTGGCAAAATATCAACGTTTATAATGACAAATTAACAAAAAAAAAATTTGTAGAAATAACTCCAACATCAGAGAACGTTTAAGGAGGAAATGTCTAGAGAAAATGGCTTCATTTGTTGAATACTCATTGAATGCTAATGATGATTATTCTCCTTAATTTCAAAAGATAGGAGCTGAGAATGTTTGCAAAATAACTTTATTTATAGTCTCATCAGAAATAAAATTGTTGCCTAATCTAAAACTGCGTAGCTGATGGCTGCTTCTTCCATTACACAGACCTCCTGCATCAAGCAACAACTGTGACAATGAGCTCAGTACGACCACTTTGATAATTTGATCGGCCTTTCATCACTAGGGGGCTAATGGCTTTAGATTGGAGTGATTTAACTGTCATTTTCGGTCTATTATTTCAGAGTACAATTCAGTTTTGCTTTTATGTTTCTTTTGCAATGGAAATATTTGTTAAATATTTCATTTCTACCCCAAATATGGTGAGATGTTTTTTCAGCATGTTTTCAATCAGGCAGATATGTTCAACAACCTGTATTGCTGGCCAAGGAGACAGCATTTTGGGGGGGGAGAAGATGACATTCACATTGACAGCAGCTCCACACATAGCTTAGGAGAAGTCATTATTGCTCCTATTGCTGCTCTTATTACTTTAGGAAGAACATACATGCGATGCACATACCCATACAGTTTCACTTCAAGGCCCTTGGCATTGCATGTTGTGCTCTCCCAGCTGCTGGGAACCAGCACTGAGACGTGGTGTCCTGTGCCTACCGACAAGTTTCTCGATTCAGTCTGTGTGCGGCACGAATAGCAGGCAGGCTGTTAAACTTCATGGAAATCTGGACCGGTAGCAAAACTGTTGGTTGTTCCCAGGTTTCACAGGTAGGTAAACTATTTTATGGTTTATTTCTTTGAAAGATTCTTGCTGAGTTTGTCAGTTCTTAATTGGGTATTTCAACTCCGTGCTACACGCCTGGCTGTAAGATCAAGTATTTAGGAGATGATCATGGGTCAGATTGAATTTGGTTGATCTCATTATCCCAAGAGGGATAAAAACAGGCAATTTAAAAATAACAAGTCTGAGCTTTTTTCTTGACTGGATTACTATAATCATTACTTCTTAGTAATCCAAACCATCAGAGACTAGATAAAAATAGTTTTTAAAAGTATGATAAAATTTGGAATAAGCTTCGAAACTTTCCTCTAAAGAAAAATCCCCCCTACTGCAGAAGGGCTTTGCTGTTAGTGACAGAATCCACTGCTGCATTCTCTGACTCCTACCAGACTGTTTTTGGAACCCGCAAAGAATGCTTTTCAACAAGAAGATGTCATTTCAAAGAGTTTATGCTGACAAACAGTTACTTGGATTTCATTACACACAGGGATGAAACTCGCTGTAGAGAGGACCAAGGGCAGTTATGGGCATTGCCTAGCAGTGCTAAGGGGCTCTCTACAAAGGCAGAAAGCACGTGGTACTCTGGGGCAAAGCTGGGACTGTGGACAATGCTCTGAAGATTCTTCGACTATTGGTTTATAATGAGGATGAAATAGAAAGAATTAAACCCTTTGACAGGTGGGTTTGTACAGCGATCAGTGGTGGAAAGAGTAGGACTGTAAAAAAAGACTTTACCCTTGCAAATGTCTAGGCCAGTTCATATTGATTTTTTCAGCTGTAAAACCTGAAACTTTTTAATAATTACCATGAAACCTTTCTCTGTTAATCATTACTTAGCTTAAGTTGTTTGGTGTATTTTTTTTGTTTGTTTGTTTTTCTTTTTTTTTTTTTTTGAACGGCTATGCTCACAGTGCTAACTGAATTACCGAAGAGGTGGGCTGTGCCCCGCAGGTAGCGCTAACCGCAGGGCACTGAGCCGCAGCTGGCCGCTGATCAGCCCAGCTGGGCACACGCCCACCGTATCTTTCACCCGCATGTGCGCACATTTCAGTTAGCCATTATCTGCCTGCACAAAGGTACACGCAGGGAGGGAAAATTTAAGCTGGAGGGTAGTTGTGGCATCAGAGCAATATCTAGAAACTGGTCGAGAATACGTTGAATCTGAATAATTGGAAAGCTGGACCTTAAGCAGCAAAGTACTGAGGTCTGAAACAACCCTACACATAGAGGAGCAGGATGCAAAAAAAACCTGTAAATTCATAAAGTGGGTCTTGATAATTTAGGAAGGCCAGGGTAAACTTAGCTCGGGGGAGATTATACTAACAGTGTCACAACTTCTAACAGTTACGAGAGGTTTGATTAAAAGTTCTAAGTTGTAAGAAATACTGTACTGGCTAATAGCTTCTGAAATACTTCTGTTTCCATATTTGTGATGGCTTATTAACTGCCAGGTTCCTCTTTACTGCCTATTTTCTTCATCCATGGTACCATGGAGGACTGTGTTTTCATTTCTTTTTTTTTTTTGCTTAAAAGTCTCTTGTATTTCAGTGGTTGTATTTCTCAAATTTCTGTGTCTGTGTCAGTAAGACACCGCCCTTTGATAACTAGGGTATTGCTCTGAATGGACATTATCCCCAAATTTTCGGTCAGCTGTTTCAGAGTATTTGTTCATTCTCTTCCATTAAATATGTTGTCCACAAACCAAATTGAAAACAAACAAACAAAAAACAAACTGAAACAAGGTTTTGTTCTGAACACTTATTCTTTTTGAGTTCCCAAATAACATTATGAGGAATGTTATTAATATTGTGCCCACCATGCTTTAATTGTTTTTTTGTTTGTTTGTTTGTTTGTTTAATTTATTCAAGCATGTAAGCATTAAATTTTAAATATTTTCATTATGTCATGAAGAAAGCTTCTTTTTCATGTGAAGTCATTTTGGTTAAGTTACGTGCTGATAAGCATTTCTCTTCTTTCTTTTGGTTAGGAAAGAATTTTTCTAAGTGTCAAATACTTCCAAAATCTGCCCTCTTAATTGAAATTCACATACATTGTTTCAGAGAGATGCCTGTCATTGCCACTTAACCAGAGAATACATTACTGAAAGAAATCTTATTTTTTTAAGCTCTTTGTGCTACAGCTATGACTTGCAGTGTTGAAAACAGTCAGTTCGAGAAGAACTGAAGGTGCTCTTGCTGTACAGCAGAATGTACAGGAGGCCCTAATGTCAGGGGATTTACTTTTCATGTTAAGTTAATTATTCTAAACAACAATTAGAGAGTTTGCCCTTTTACTTTCTAACAAAGTAATTTAGAAAGTGCTAAAATATTATTATCTTAGCAGTATTGTTCCAATGTATGGGTTGAGATTAGGTCTCTCCTCCAAAAAAAACTCCCTGAAGAGGGTATTTGCAGCTACCAAGGATTATCCGTATCTACTCACTCCAACTGCATTAACCTTTACTACGTTCTCCAAGGGATTTTTGTTTGTTGTGCACCTTGTTAGTGCTTTTCTAACTCGTAATGCTGCCAGTAACAAAGCCCTTTTCTCGTCTTCCTAGGATAATAGAACTGCAGTTTGGACATGACAAATTCTCAGGGATTCATGGAAAAAAAAATCTTGATAGTATCTCAGATTTAAAAATTACAGTAATGAGAAAAATTACACTAAATATGAAGCATCAGGTTTCCTTTTGTCAGTCCACTTCTAAAATATATTTTTTTCAGAAACTGGGTGACCAAAGAACTGAGCTTTCCCATATTCACTATAAGTGGTTTATTTTCTTTCATTCTTCTGTTTGAATGTCTGACTTCTGAAAGCTTCATTTCCCAAATTTCCCTATTTCATGTCCATCATCATAACTTTACACTGAGATATTATTCTTTTTGTCTCACTTCAAATCCGAACAGATATTTCCACGACTTTTAGTCTTTCTGATACTTATGCTCATTGATTTGTTCACTGCAGTGTACAAGATACCTTGTTTATCAGGCAAAATAGAAACACTGCTACATTGGAGTCACGTATTTACCATCTTAGTGTTTCACATAATGACAGTACATGATAGGTATTTTGCGGGTGACTTGGCATTTTAGACTCAGCTCATTTTCTTTATATATTCAGGTTGACTTAGTATTCTGCTTTCTCTTGACATCATGGGCCTACATTGCTATGGTAATACAAGACCTAGAGAGTTACAGAATTTTGACCTGTTTTCTGTGTGTAGATTCCAGTTGTAAACACTGCTTCAGGATGAACACAAGTGCCAGAGGATGTCTGCTCATAACAGTAAATTCTATTCTATAAATTAACCTTCAAGTGATGTTTATTGTGAGAATTAAAAATTCTAGGGAAGTCTGCAGCAGAATATGTGAATTTTGTGAAACATAGGCAAATAAGAGAAAACTGGCTGAAAATATTACTTGTCTCTATTCTAACTTTGCATGTCCCTCAGTGAAGATGCTTGTCAAACTACCTCTAATTCGTTTTACCAAATCTAAGGTAGTTCTAAGCACTAACTGATAGAAGTTTCCACAAATTAGACTGACTAATCAATAATTTAGATTCATTAGTGGAGAGGAACAAAGGCCTTTCTTTACTCCCATGGGGGTTTTACAGAAAACAGGCAGGAAATGCTCATCATCAAGTGGAAAAGGTATTGAAGAACTGAACCTGAAAATATACTGGACTTTAAATATAAACCTCATTCATAGCTCAAGAAATAAGTTACGTTATATAAAGATTAATGTGAAAATTAAGTTGTTCCTGTTCAGAGAGCTGGGAGAACATTTCCTGGTTTAGTAATTTACGTAGCTGAATAATAAAGAAAATGTTGGTGGTTTAGACAGACCCTAAATATATCTCTTCCCCTTCTAATTTGGAATGAAAAGTTAAACTGTCTTTCCATCTCATAGGCCTGTCTTTCAGCTCTTTCTCTCCTAGTTTATTCATTTGCCTCCTTCTAGCTTTATTGATAGCACTTTCACAACCTCTCTTCTACCTACAGGCTGTAGGCTGTCTTATGTATTGCTAACATTCCCATGGGCAATTCCGGTAAATGGAAACTATGATATGAGTTACCATTACTTTTCTATTGCTGCTTATAGGGTCACACATGAATATACTCCCCTTCCAATTCAAAGGGTTCCACTCTCCTCTGGGATGTTTCTCTGAAAGGCCACATGGAAACAAGCATTTTTCAAACAGTCCTGTGACCTATGGTGCAGTTTATAAAGCTTCACTCAACTACAGGAACTTACAGAATAATGATAAAAAAAATACAAATACAAATCAGCAATAGGAACATTGACTATACCCTAAAAATAAGGAAAATTTACTATAAGGATGAATTTAAAAATAAAATACAAGCACCTCACGTACAAGGTGTTCCTATGACAGATGTTTTGCCTTCACTGCAACTGTATATAGGCATGTTCTTTCCACTACCTAGTCTGTGATTACAAACTGGAATATGATCTTGTACTCTTAAGGCATGATGGAAATTCAAGAACTGTGTCAAATAAAGGGGCAAGGCTGAAATATTGATAACCTTTCAACATCACTGACCAAGGTAAAAAGCAAGACGAGAATAAGGCCTCCCTCGCTACCAAAATTTCTCCATAAAATTAAGAAAATGGAAAACTCCATGGAAAATGGAACAGGCCAGTCTGCTGAAATGGCCTCCCTGGATTTGAAAACCTCCTGCTGCACTAGGCCGGATTACACTATGAGGTGGTACAATCCTGCAAAATCCTGAAAAAAACCCCAAAAAAACAAAAAAAAAAACACAAATCTGTTCTTCACTGAGCATGATGCCTGAAGGAACTTGTAAATCTTAAGGCAGTTAAACAGTTGAAATCTTTGGCAAGGTAGACTTAGAAGGGCCCCTAGTAGTTCCAGTCCAGCCAGGAGAGCACAGTGTTTAATTAACAACCGCCAACAAAATTTAAATGAAACAGAAGCTGCTCACTCTTCTGAATAACTTTCTAAACAGCTAAAATTTGGTAACAGAACTTTTTTTTTTTTTTTACCTTATTGACAGATATACAGTTTTTGCAGGTTTATAAGAAGAAAACAAAAGTAGAAGTTGAAGAAAACATAAGGAAAGCGCTTTTATGAGAGAGATGTAACTTGTTTAGTTAACTTGAGATAGTGAAGAGACAAAGAGAGATAGGTGTACAGGAAAACAGTGCTATGTGGGAGTCCACCTGGGAAATCTCAGGCCTTCCCATTGCAAAACTTCAATTAGATTCAACTGAACTACATGGTAATAGATTTAACTCAGGCAAAAGTTCAATTTAAATTCAAATTTTCCATTCAAATGATTTAGAGAAATATTTTTGAGAAATTAATGGCTGCAAGAAGCTCACCAAAATGATAATTTACAGTGCAGCCTTCATTCTTAGCAATTATCACCAAAGCAGAACATCAAGATAAGAGCAAAGAGACTTAAGGAGTTTTCTACCTCTGATGTTGATCTCTTGTGTTAACTTTAGAAAGGCATTCTACATCTTATGGTCCTCTTCTTAAAACTAGTCTGATTTGTTCAGATTAGTTGGAAAATTCCAGTTTACTTTGCAGAAAGAAGAGTATGTGTCTTGCTATTAATGCCTGATACCCGACCCTACACAGCTTCAATCTGTCTCACTTGAAAACTGTAAAAGCTATTCTATTAATACAGATATAATGCACTAGGTCATAAACTATGAAGGGAGGAGATTAAGGAATTGCTTTTTCTGTCCATGTTTTTGGGTCTTTTTGATGCTTCCCACACTTCTGCTAGCTCTTGGTTTTGTGCCTCTCACCCTATGCCTTCAAACTCCTCCATGTCATCCTGAGAGCCAGTACTTCTGCCTTTGAATCTGACTGCCATTCCTGTGGTGACTGAGAGTCACTTCCTACCCTACATTACTCAGAAGGATTTAGGTGTATATCACACTAACAGAACATGCCACTCCAAAAAAATTAAAGACATGCATTATGAAAAGGCAACCCACCTGATGTGGCTGTGCCCTTCTCTTTATTGTAAGGCCTGTTTCCTACAACCAGCTGTTATGTGTAAAGGCAGGGCTATCAATCTTTTACTTTTCTTACTATACTAATGTCATAGCAGCGGATGGGAAATGTCAAAGGGAAATGGCATTTCAAATAAAAACAGTTTCATAATTCAATCATGTTTTTGACCATTTCCTGCTGTTAAATTTTGTTGATTTAAATAACTGTCAACAAGCAGTAGTGATTTGTATGAACATTACCATGATCGTTGTTTTGATCTTTTACTAAAATGTATCTATTCATTAACAAAAAAATCTTGCTCAGATAAGGCCAGGCACAGACACACTAATTTATGCTCAGTTGACTGAATCTTTAATAGAGCATATCAGTGAACATTCCTGTCAGATAAACTTGCCATGATCTTTCTTAGCATTTTTCAGAAAACTCTTCATATACAAATCTTGCAGTAGCAGTTTACCACAAATGCGATATACTTAATCCCAGGATTAATTTTGTATGCCCATCAGTAGCGAAGCAAGATGGATTTAATAGCCCATTAGTCTTTCAGCATGATAATTTCCACATCACTTAGCCTGCTGGGTTAATTGCTTTAAAATGGATATTATTGACCTCAATCCTAGTGACAAACAGAGGATGTCTTATTCATCTCCCAGATGTACATTCTTAGACACTTGTTTCTTTTGGTCCTGACAATAAGTCCCCTAGATTATGTGCTTGTATATTATAATTTGTACCCTAATAGCCCATATTTAAAGGATTACTGAAGCTGTTCCTTTCAGAAATTGTTGCCCATGACTGGGATAACTTTTATTTTATATATATATATATATATATAAACAGAAACGTTGCAAGCATAAGAACCTTTACCCTTTGTTAAGAAATTAATTTTAATGCTAAAAGCTGTAGCAGGTGCAGCAGGGATTAAGCATTTTCGGAATAAACATCTGGCCAGTATATTTTCAACCACAAAAGCATAAGTATGGTCATTAGGAGGAGAGAATGAAGAACAAATCTGGACAGAGAACCTGTAGGAAAGGAAATTCAGGTCCTAGGGTTGAGAAACAGGAAAAATACATCAGGTAAAAGAAAATCAAAGAATGAAGCTGAACAGTAGTTTTTATTTGTGTGTATTATTTCTGCATTTTTGCCCTGTACATTACTAATGTACAGAAAAAAATGAGCCATCTGCTTTGATGAAAGTAATACTAGCTGTGAGCAACAAAAAATAGAAAGGGAAGAATAGCACCATTGCTTACTGCTTGTGGGGAGATGAAACAGGGCTGGAAGTTGATGTAGCCAGTTTTCAGCCCCACGTATGTCAACAGTGTAACACACACTTATACACAGGTAGTGGTATTTCTCAAGCACCAGTTCCTATGGGAATCAACACTGTAAGATTTAGGTGCTTGTTTGTAGGAACCCAAGATTTGGAGCAAATTGCTCACAGTCTTTAGGAGAATCCAAACTCCACAGATCTTTTGCATATTTATAAAAGGGTGCATCCTCACAACCCTATGAAGTCTCATTAAGTCATTATGTAATTTCCTGGTCTAAATTGGCTTTATAAGACATAGAATAGAGAAGCTCAATATTTTAAAAAGTGACTTCTGAAGCAAAATAATGTTAAAAATATCATTTTTCTACTGCCATAAGCCCATCTTGGTGCTGGTCAAGAATAACATCTTAACAGTTTCTTCATGAAACAAATTAGAGCCTGCTGTAATATGAAATTCGTAAGATTCCTCTTGAACTTTGTGATTGACTTAAATAGTACTAGTATTTTGCCTGTAAGCTCAGTTCTACATTTTAATGACAATGAAAACTTCAGTGATAATGGCACCATTTTTATTAACTGTTCCTGTGATATTCATGACACAAGCAAGCAGAGTTGTACATTCTCACCTCAGTTACAAAGTGTCTTTGACTCTCATTGAAACAAAACTGAAATTGTATGCAGCAACTCTCTGCTACAGCAGTTCTTTTACCCAATAATTGCTCTCTCTGCAAAGTGTTTTCCAAGAAAAAAAAAAAAGAAAGAAAAAAAGAAAAAGACCTTGCCTTTTAACCTTTAAACTTTATTTTTTTTTTTTCTAAATTTAGGTCATCTGCTTTAGGTCATTTAGGTCACTGGAAAATCTCCAATGTTAGCATGTTTCATGGAAGAAAAAAAAAAAAAGAAAACTTCTGAATAACAAGAATATTAGCATTTCAGAGAAAAGTTAGAAATTAGACAATGAAGTGAGAATTCGGTCCTTATGAGACTGGAAATATTCCATGTTTATTTTAAAAATGCTGTTTAAGCATTTGTGACTATTTAGTGATTTAGTGATGTTTATTTTTTACTGTGAAAGGCTCCTGCCATCTGTATTAGAAATATTTCAGATCAGTCCATTATACCCTGGGTTTTAGATTTAGGACAGTTTGATCAGCTCATGTAAATGAGCAAGTCCAGAGAAATCAGAGGAATGCCAAATTACTGATGCTGAACACCTAGTCCCTTTTTTTTTAAACTAACCCCCCCACCAAACTATGAGGAAAATATAGTGGATCAGATCTTGCTCCTACAAGTCAATGCTAACACGTACTGACGTCAGAGGTGCAAGATTTGACCATAAATACATAGCACAGGGAATCATTAGACCTTAAAAGATTTTAATCACTCATAGTATTGCTAGGTTGTTCTGCAAACCGAATCACCAAATAACAAATTAGATTGGATATTTTTTCTTTGAAAGTATTTTGCACTCTGTTGGAAAAGGCGTTCCTTTGGACACCTTTATAGACAACTAACACATATTTTGTAGATTAGTGGCAGATCTGAGCTCAAGCCAGCACCAAGGATTCCTCAAGGATATCAGTAAATATATGTGATTGTTACTCTTGTTTTCTTCCTTTTCAAGGGGAAGGTGTGCAGTCCGACAGCCATATTCACAAAGGGAAACTGTGTACGTTTGCTGCCAGTAACAAAGAAACCAGAGAGAGATACCAATGTTCTTCCCATAATTGCCTTGTGAAAATCACAATTTTCACGGAGCCTGTGTGAAGCTACAGGGGCAGCCGGTTCCTAGCAGGCATGGAAGCCATCTCCTGAAGACATTTCCAGCCCAGGAGGGACGCCAAAGCTTTGAACCTCCCGCACGACCCCCTCAGCCTGCCCTTTCACAACCCTCCATGACAGAAACTTCAGACTTTTGGCAAACGAGGGCAATTTAGACGGCCGGAGGGAGCGGTGGGGCGAGGGGAGAGGTTAGATTTTCCTCATTTATGGCAGAGTCTCCTGGTTGGACCGAGCCCGCCCACACCGCATGGG